>WUQG02036407.1:0-10826 GCA_011317285.2 Androctonus mauritanicus | reverse complement strand
TGAACTTTAAAAATAATATTTCCTTTAAATTTTTACAGGTCAAAAATTTGCTATGATGGAGATGAAGACGGTTATAGCGAATATTATTCGGCAATTAAAAATTCACTCGTTAGATCCTCGTGATAAAATTTATGAATCGGGTGATATTATTCTACGTCCGAAATTTGGAGTAAGGATGACTGTGAAAAAGAGATGGAATTGAAATTAAAAACAGTTATTTAATTCCTGAGATTTAATTATGTTTACAATTTTTATGGAATAATTGAAGAAATATATTTGAAAGAACAATGTATATATAGCAACGTAAACAGGATAGTTTATAAATTGTTATTTTGACGCTTAAATGTTTTAATATTTTAATGTAACTTATTTATATAATATTATTTTTTATTAAATATTATAATAACTTAATAATAATGCTAATGTTTTATGTATATATTAAAAGTGTTGAGGCTTTTAATTTCATCTGAACATTTTGATTGAATACCAATTCAAATTTATAAAGTAAAAAGATTTGATATTGAAAAAATGATTTACGAAATTATGATCAAATATGTATAAGTCAACATTAAATAATTTAATATTTTACATATCTCGAAATCTTTAATATAGTATTTTTTCATATCAAAATAATACAACTATTTCATTATATTTTTCTTATTTGAGAAAATAATAAATATATTTTCTTAACTCCATTTTTTTATAATTGAAAAGCAAAAATTAGATTAAGGCAGAACGTTTTGATCTCTTTTGAACTTCGTAAATATACATTAAATATAATATAATAATAATAAACTTTATTTAACTATAAATGAATACCCTTAGAAGGAAGGTTACAGGAATTGAAAAACCGGAACAGTACAAAGGTGAAAGGAAGCTACACAGAAATTACAAGAAATTAAATTTGTTCGAAGATGATAATTACGAAGTCTACAATATTGTTGATACTGCCTGTAGATAAGTTGTAGAATAATCACTGAAACTGATGTATTGGGAAAGTCACTGAAATTGATATATTCCATGTTTTGTGCGGGCATAGTTCAACTAATTGCAGTTCACGGTAAGGTGAGGAATATCGAAATTCTCAACATCACAAAGTGCGCAGCATTTTGGAGGGAGAAAGGAAATGGTTTTTGATTTATAACGGAGGGATTTAGCTATTAAGTCAAAGTTGTAAGATTGGTTTCATTTGGTGGTAGTTGAGGTTACTGTGTATATAATATTGGATGGAATTTGGAGGGAGACTGAGTTTATACCAATTGTGGAACGAGAATTCCTGAAAAGATAAAGTGAACTCAAGTTTTGATTGATTAAGTAACCTACGTTGAGGATGGGGGTATCTTTAATTTCATTCCAGCTGATATTAGTAGTTAAAAAGAGAATCAAAGGAGTATCCATAAAATCGAAGCAATTTATTCGTTTTGCAGTACTAATTCAGGTGGTTAATACGGGAATTTGAAGTGGAGTTTTGAAGATATAGCAAACATTTTTGAGTGATTGAATTAGGTTATGAGATGATGCTTTTAATATAGGTTAAAATATTTTTATAAACTTAGGTATAGACAAGTTCTACCTAGTTCTAGACGCATAGCATATCCTAGAACGGAACGATCTAATTTGAACAGCTTTCGAATGAATAGATGTTGAAATTTCTCTGACGAAGAAAAATTGATTAGTAGACCAAATTGGACTGGCATAACTGAAAGTATTAAAGATAGTGGAACCAAAAATTTTAAAGCTACTTTAATATTGCGATTTTTCATATGGGATAAAACTAAGATTAAGTTGGATATCATCATAGTGTATTGATTTGGTTTATAAACGCCATATTGATTGAATTTGAGAGAGACAGAGAAACGGACTCTTAAAAAGTCGAATTGAGAGATTATTTCTATTTTGGAGTAATTTAGGAAAAACGCATCTGACTTCTTGATTCTTCCTAGCTTTCTAATATTCATGATTTTTGGTTTTCTGTTTATTAATACTTTTCTTGAAATAAAATATGAAAGAAGATTTCATTTTCTCTGAAGTTCAATTTTATTTGCAGCTAGAAAAACAATATCGTCGGCATAAATTGTGAAGTATATATGTTGATATTTTATTTTTATTGCATCGTTGTTTTGGTTAAAGGCCGTGACACACTGAACGTGACGCTAAGCGAAGCAAAGATGACAGAAAAAATTTGCATCCTTCGCTTCGCGTTGCACTGCACCGCAGCCTGTCTACAGGCAAAGTCGAGTTACTTCTCATGTTTCATGGATTTGCCGGTAGAAGTCGTTTGCGGAGTGTAGTTGATTTGTTACTAGAAAGAAGTGACAGTATATTTTCGGTATTATTTTAATCTCATGTCATATAGACATTCTTTTTTGCACTTCTAACACAAATTCTATATCAGAATCCCAACCACACGGTTGAACTTCAGCCATTTTCGAAGTATATAAAACACTCGTTTCTATTGGTTGATTGCTTGCTTCGCGTCTTGCCGCATCATTTTGTTCGCGCGTGCTGATTGGTCAAAGTTCGATATTTTCATCTCCTTTTGCGCGGCAACGCGCGTTAACTCGAGTAGCCGCGCTGTAAAAGCTAGTCCAAGACAGACTGTACATGCGTAACCGCGCGAAGTTGCTTTCTAATGCTTCGCTTCGCGTCGCGTTCAGTGTGTCACGGCTTTAAGAATATGGAAAATATCATTTATAAAAAGAATAAAGAGGTATGGGCTGAGTGGATCCCTGAGATAAGCAATTGTTTAGGGTGAAGGATGTTGATAGCAGGTTGTCCTGGCGAATCATAACTTTGAAATTGATGAAAAGAGAATAAATTTAGAACTTCATCGTGTTATTCTGGAGTTTGGAGATAACGAGTGGGATGGATATTGAGTCTACTCTTACGGAATATTTTTTTACATTCTTGATAGGTATCAAACGAAATATAATATATAGTAATAGGTTTCATTATAATAAAATATCAATGAAATAAACTAAAGCACTAAAGTAGCAGATTAAATTATAAGTAATAAAATAATTGTTTTATTAGCTTATTTTTTTAATGAAAAGTGAAACTTATTCGCCTGCCTTAAAGTACAAGATAATAAAGTTTCTTTTCAATCTATGAAAAAATAATTTGACTAATAATTAGATAAATATTTTAAGGTCGTCATCTTACCACTCTTTTATTATATCATCCTCCTATCGATCTCCTCTATTACTTTATCATGATAGTATTAAACAATCAGGATATTTTTTATAGTTTAGAAATTAGGCCTATATCAATGAAAATAAAATAATTAACTATTTAACTATTTTCTTCTTTTTTTTTGAAAGCAATTTAGACAATCTTTTCTTAGACTGTTTTTACAAATATCAAAGAGCAGCATATATTGTATATGCAACCAAACATATCCAATTTACAAAAAATAAATCAACTACAGTACTAAAAATTAGGATATTTGTTATAATTTAGATGTCATCTTCTTTACTTCACTTTACGGCTATTTTTTTTTTTTTTTTAAATCGACAACCAAATAACCGCATTTAAATTCTAACAAGTATTTTAATTTCTTATACTGGGCTTATTTTTTCATATTATATGCTTTAGACTGGATATAGAGTATTCTGCGATCATACTTTTGAACTGAATATACTGGGCCCTTACATCCTTATATCTAATGAAAATTGCACTCTCTATATAGGGTTAATGCTAATTTTCGTTAAAATTATTTTGGTTCAGAAGTTCTATTAACGACTATAAACTTAATTAATATTTCAAAAATACTATTCTATAGTCCTTCTATATTTTATAATTTATCAAACTTTTGATTGACAAGATGAGTTTGATAAAAATTCTTGCTTATACGATTAATCTAATGTTGTTGTTATAATATCTAGATTTGCAAATTAACTACAATATTTGAAATATAAACCAGTTATATACAGTATTTGTGTGTCAAACAGAAAATAAGCCAGTTGCGCAAAAGGATTCGATTGTATGAATGAACCATAAGCTGTAGATTCGCATTATCGTTATTTTCGCAATTAAAAAATGATTAAACAAAATTTCCTTAGTTGAAATACCTGTTAGCTTACACGTGCCATTTGTTTCCTTCCGGTTTCTAAATCAAGGTCAGCTTTTTTCTACTACTTTCATTGATAACGTTCTTTGACACTAAATTTACTGGGCTATATTTATACTTTTTTTGAATAATTTTTTATGATGCTTATAAATGTAAATGTTTAGATATAACATTTAATAAAAATACAAACAGCATTTAAAGCAAACGGGATCAATGACGACATTTATTTTTATTCATTTTCAATACACATACTAAGATAATACTTCCTTGGAAGTTAATATTCTGGGATATCATATATATATATATAGGCTATATATTCTGGTATTGTTTTATCATATATTTAATATATAAACTGTAATATCAAAATTTTGTTGTCTTTGAGAAGTACGATATCTTCTATAGTAATTAAATAATATAATTTTCTAATTTGGAATATTGCTTACGCCAACTAAATCAATTGTTTGGAAAAATAAGTTTCAATTTTTTGATATATAGTATTGCAATTATAGCTTAATTATTAATTTTCCTTCCCTTGTTAAATGCGATGAGCCTTGCTTTTGCTTTCCATTAATTAAAAGTATTCCTTTCCTTTTGATCCTGAATCATAACAAAAATTTTTATTAGATTTAAATCTAAATTAAACTATAGTAATATATGCAGATATTATATTCAGGCAATAACAGGCCTTCAGATAATATTGAAAAAGTTTATGAACAATTAAAAAGTCAAGTGAAGCAAAACTTTTATAGTGATGTATAGTAGGCCTACTTATTTTATTTTACATTGAATTTAAATTATAAATTATTTAAAATATTTATGGATTTTTCAATATCATTCTTTTTGTTTTGTAGCTTCAGGCGTAATAAAATTCTATTTTATAATTAGAATAAATTATAAAATAATAATATTTAATGTTAGCTTTCAGATGACATTTCTACATAATGTATTTTATAGTCGTCTTATTTAGAAAAAAGTTTGTGTTTTATAGGTTAAACAATGTGAATGTTTGGTAACGCTTTCACACTAATATGCATCACCATATTCAACCTTCCGTCACAAATTCTGAATAACTTCACGTCAGAATCGTTTAACCTTCCAGCAGAACAGGTTTGTGTTGACAAGGTTACAAATCAGAATATGGTCATTTACATAAACTTTTCAATTTGAAACGTTTTAAAGTCGCAATAATCTATACAATTATATTGTTAAAATCATGTTATAAACAATCTATTCATTTTATTGCCATCTACACATTTACGCATCATAAAATACTACTTTTAATAAAGTGAAAATAATTTATTTGGAAATACGGCATAGAATTATCTCATTTAAACAGTTGATTTACTAATTAAAAGATTTTTTTACAAGCTGTATATACGCTAATTACTTTTATGTCAAATTTATGTTCAATATTAAAAATATTAACAAATTTCTATAACTGTAAACAACCATGAAACGATGATACTATATTATTGTAAAAATGTTAGTAAATACACAAATTATTTAATCTATTAAATTCAAATTTATACTAAATAAGGCAATTAGAAAATATATAAAAACAGATATCTTTATTATACTGTATAAAGCAAAAACGAAGGATTACTGTATTTACCGAGATAAGGTAAATTAATAACCAAACTATGCGTGAAATACTTCAGAAAATTTAAATATATATTTTTTCAAATATCTGATGAGTTATTGTAAAGAAACTAGAAAACTATGGGGTCTCCTGTAATAGTGCTTCCCAAAGACACCGAACTTTTGCTATTAATGCATGGTAAAACGGTTTAATCTTATCTCCCATAAACCTTATTGTATATAGCCTTAGATATGGAAATTATGTTTATTTCTAGATATATTTATATTCTATAAATTTTTTTCCTATATTAAATAACATGGAAAAAAAACAAATTATTAATATGCTGTTTATCCAATACGTTAATGTTCTTTCTTAAAAAGATAAATTTTTTAATTACTTTCTATTAAATTAAAAAAAAAGGCAGAATACTAATAAAATAGCAACTTAAAATCATTTAAAAGCATTTCAATCATGTTATATCCAAATATTATTAATATAAGGTAAAGTCGGGAGAGATGGCGCAGCTAAGTATATTCACATTCTAGAGCCAAGATGACAGAAACTAAGGTAATGATTATGGCATACGATAACTGCCATTCATTTGTTTGAACAGCGTAGATGCTGAGATGTTTTATCTAAGATAATTAAAAATCAATATTATAGCAAAACCGGGAGAGATGGCGCCCCTTTTTTTTGTTTACTGATAAAATTATTAATAATCATAATCAAAAATTTTTATTATTCAAAATAACTTACATGGAACCATATACAAAAAGTAATGTCAAAAATTAATTTAACAAAATGAAAAAAGTTGAAAAAAATCATCTCAACCAACTACATTGATCCCAATTAGATTTTTTTTCAACTTTTTAAAAATTGTCTGTTTTGTTATTTTTCTCACTTTGTTTAACTAATTTTTGACATCACTTTTTGCGTGTGATTCCACGTAAGCTATTTTGAATAATAAAAATTTTTGATTATGAATATTAATAATTTTATCAGTAAACAAAAAAAGGTGCACCAACTCTCCCGGTTTTACCCTATTATATATAATTCGCATTATAATTTCTTGAAAAAAAATCACTAAAAAACTTTAATCATCGTCCATTTATGAGTAATTCCACTGTAAACATTATCAAAAATTAAATTCTATAAAAACTGTATAAAAAATTAGAATAAATAAATTTGAACTGTCTGCAATTTTCCTGTAATTATTATGAAACCAAAATGTTATTTCTTCCTAGTTATCTGCAATTCTAATTAGATTAATAATAAGCCTACAGCAATTTCTTATCTACAAATTCTGTGTTTGATTTTTTTCCTAACAGAAAGTTTATTATTTCTAAATGATTCCGTAAAATCATAATTTTAAATATTATTAATATAATTTTACGGAAACTAGGATTTATTTTATATTTTACAATAGATCTTTAATCAATAAATCTATTATAAATACTGTAAATAAAAATAAATATGTTCATCTTTCTTCTTTAAATGCTGTTTATACTTTTAATATTATTGTATCTAAAAATTTGCATTTAAAAAGCATCATTGAAAATTATTTAAAAAATTAAGTTTATATACCAGTATTTATCTTTATAAAAATAATCAAAGAAAGTTATTAATGAAAGTTATAGAAAAAAAAAAATGTAGCCTTGATGTAGAAACTGGTAGGAAATAAATGACACGTGTAACCTAACGGGTTTTTCGATATAGAAAATTCAACTTAATCATGTTTTAATTACGAAAAATAACAACACATTATTAAGAACTTAAATCGAATGGCTGATTCGATTGAGGTTCTTAATAATGTGTTGCTATTTTTCGTAATCAAAACATGATTAAGTTGAATTTTCTATATCGAAAAACCCGTTAGGTTACACGTGTCATTTATTCTAATGGCTGATTCATACAACAGATTCATTTCCTCCAGGCAAACACATTATACCTGTAATATATAACTAGTCAATATTTCAATCGTTATGCAAGTTCATTTACCCAAGGTTATTAGAACATCAATATCAGATTAATAATATAAAACAAGATTTTTTTATTGAAATTCTCTTTCCAGAAAGTTGAATAAATTACAAAATGCAGTAGAACTATAAAATAAAAATTTAGAATTATTAGTAATATATTTAGTCTTTAATTAATATAACTTCTACGTAAGGATTATTGTTACATTTTTAAACTGGTCACTTACTACTTATAAAATGTTTTCTTATAAACTATGCCTATTTATACTGTACACTTTTATATCAAACATAAGTTAAAATCACCAATTAACTGGAAAAAATATTCTTTTGAAAACATTAATATTTTCTGTAATGTCATGACTATTTTAGTGGATCCGTATTCAATTCTAAGTCTTATACTTCCAGATTCTTAGGATATGCCTAAAATACTGGAGAAAACAATTATATTAAAGAAAAAATAATATAATTTTCTTCTTAAATTTATCTTTGTTTTGTATAAATAAGTTGTTTGAAAAATTTTTATTTTCAGAACTTGACAATAAAGTTGAGATTTTTTGTGCATATTTGTTAACTTGATAGTCCTCTCATGCGTTATAACTTCATTAAAAAATTATTAGTGTTATCACATGACAATACAATCAGTATTAATGCAATTTTAAATTTATTATATAAGAAAAAATATATTTATCCTTTAAATAAAATTGCAAGATATATATCTCTCTCATTTAAGATCGTTTGTCAAATAATTTTTTGAGAATATAATTTAACTTTTGATGTTTATTTTCCCTTGGGCCAACTGTGACACATTTTGTAAGAAAATTAAATTCTATGAAGCATTTTTCCTTCGAATTCTGTTGAATACTATACACATAAAAAGATCAAAACATCCCTTTACCTCAACTCATATATATAGAATTCCGTGTAATTACAACATCTGTAATTCTTGTTACTAGCCAAAATTTTCAAACATTGACATGACCAAACAAAGAGAACCACCAAGAATAAATAAAACTAATAATTTAATATATTTTTCCGTATAATTGTTTAATTTTACCTTCAGCTAAAGAAATGGCTGAATAACTTTCCTTTCAAAAATGTTCACTATTTTTTTTGAATTTATATAATAATAAAATAATAATCTGATATATAAAAGATTGCCGATGTGAGATAATATTTACAGGAATGATAATATTTAAATTCTTTGAAAATTTTAAGATTTTTTATATAATTAAAAATATTTTAAAGATTAAAAAGTTTTTAATATTAATATTATATAGAATTTGTATAAATTATTGTCAGCAAAAATTAATTATGTGATCATAGATTATTGAATAAAATTTATTATTTTATATATCATTATCTATTATCAATCTTGAATCTTTGCTTATTAATTCATATCTGAGGCCATCAGTTGCTTTGTTTATCGTCTATATTAGGGGTGTCCAAACTTTTTTCACCAAGGGCCAGATGCGGTAAAATATATAAACAGCCGGGCCACTCACTCGAGGAGAGGTACATATTGCCTCACCTGGTTTATTTAAGTAAATTAAATCAATCAGCCTGCAACACTGCTTTTCATGAATGGGATTTTTTTTGCTTAACCTTCTGTTCTCGTTTCATACCAGTGTAGGACATGTAGGTCTGATGTTTGGTTTCATAGTATCATCTTACTTTATACTCCATCACTGCGACACTCTCATTACAAATCAATCACATACACTTCCCCTTGACTGCCATAAAGAAATATTCATTTTCCCACCTTGTCTGAAAATTTCTACACTCACTTGCTATCTTGCGATTCTTTGAGTGTTGTAATTTTCCGTGCGCTGTGGCAAAATTTTTCTTTCCTTAATTTTGTTTTGTAGAGGAACTGCCTTGATCAACTCAATAGTTTCACCTAGAGTAAAAACCAAGAAATGCAATACCGCCAGGTTTCATGTGCGGGCCATATTCTGGTATATTTTTGGAATTTGCTGCGGGCCAATCAAAAATGGATTCCGGGCCGTAGTTTAGACACCCCTGATCTATATTAACTATTACAGTTTTTCTAGCTTACCATTACTGTAAACTCTAGACTTTTAACTATGAGTTGAATGATGTCTCTAAAAAAAGGTTAAGTTATATTCATAATTTATATAACTTGATCTTATTTTTATTCATTTCTCTCAATTAATAATAATTTTTTAAATAAATTTCATCAATATACTTGTTTGCTCTCTTCGTTACATTAATGAATATGCAATAAAAAATTTTTTATTTGTTTAAATAGCTGATTTTTTTCTTTTTTTTGTAAACTTGTACAAAAAGTCAAAACAAGAACTTTTATTAGAATATTTAAAATTTATTACTGTATTTCTTTTTTTTAAAAAAACATTGCTTCTGATAGTATATTTAAAGCAATACTATTATTTAATACAGATAATCCTCGTATAAGACAGTAGATAGATTCTTAAAAAACACCGTGTTGTGTGAAACCGTGTTTTATGAGATCTGGAACCAATACAAAAAGAGGAGTTAAGTTTCATAACCAATTAAAAACAAATAATTTTCTTTAATTTCACATAAGAAATTTAATTAATTCTTTGTTTATATTTCGTGTTGTGAAAGAATATTAATAACACCAAATATAAAGAAAGAAAAAGTATATACACAGTAGTAGGTACAGAAAGTATAATAATATTCATTTAATAATTATATGTCCCTTATCGCTGTTCAGTTAAATCGAGAATGTTTTTTTCTTTTTAACAATATCAACTTCACTTTCTGAATTTTTTCATTCATTTAGAGTTTGCGTTTCTTCTGCTCCCTTTACAAAATCTGTATTCCAACTCGCTACAAAACAATCGTTTCTTAACACAACCAAAAAATTTATGAATAAAAAAACTTTTTTCTATTTCACATTCCTCTATTGAAGAATAAAAACTTGCTTTTTATCCAAGAACTAAATGTTTGGAACACAAAATATTCAATAGTCCACAATTAACTCAATTTGAAGACGAAATCGAAAATAAAGTGCATATCGTTCCTTTCACGGCCAACTAGTGAAATTGCATTTATGACTATTTTTTACAAAGTATTCCTACTGATTGCATTTTATGTGTGTATTTTATGTCCTTAGTGCAGATTTACAAAAATTAATGAAAATCGTTTGTATTATAGGAGAGTAAATGTAATTTTCTATATGTGTTAAGTAAAAACGTGT
>WUQG02036396.1:0-10826 GCA_011317285.2 Androctonus mauritanicus | reverse complement strand
ATAGACTGACTTTGAATCCCTTTAAAATACAGTATATTAAAAATATTATATATAAAATAGTTTTCTTGCATTAAACTGAAAACAAGTATAGAATATAAATTATTACTTTAAAAATGTTTTTTTTTTTTAATAAAAATACATTATTAATCTTTTTTACTATAATTTGAAATGCATTTTCAAAATTTAATTCCAGTATTATAAAATTGTTAACAAACTAAAGTTTTGTGCGAATACCATTAAATGATTATCATCATATTTTGAAAAAATTCTGAATAAATAAAAACTGAATTACAAAAAAAGAGAACTTAGTAATTAAATTTCTCATCTATGTATATATAAAATGCAATTCTTGTCTATTTTTCAATTCCACACAGGCTCCCATATCATTTGACTATTGGGTGACTTCCCATGATCCTGCAGATAACAGAGTAACCAAAATCAAAATTATCCCAGAGGGTAGGGCACATTGGGTTCATTTTATCTATCTATTTGTTCCACTCAGATTCCCACACTGTTTAACCTATCCAGACCAAACTTTGCAGGGTGACTTTTCCCACGAGCAATACAGAGTATCTTGGTCAGAATCGAGAACCCTGGGAGATGTGGATTTTAAAATAAATGCAATGTCAACAACAACAGGCTGTTTAAATCCTTCAACCTGTTGTTATTGACGTCGCAAAGCATGATATAAAGATTACGTCATGTCTCATAAACATGACGTAACAATGAATATCACAAATGTTATCAGTGTGGTATCAATATGACATAACAATTATCCATATTGTTACATCATCCTTATGATGTAACAATGGATGACATCCCAGAATATTATTAGTGTGTAACATCAAATATATATTAGCAATGTCATCACAAAATGTCGGAACATTATTAATCTTTTTTACTATAATTTGAAATGAATTTTCAAAATTTAATTCCAGTATTATAAAATTATTAACAAACTAAAGTTTTGTGTTAATACCATTAAATGATTATCATCATATTTTGATAATCATTTAATGATCATATTTTTTGTATTTTGAAGCCATTGTGATGTAGAATGAGTGCCCACCATGCCCACATCACAAATGTTCCAACATAACAATGCATGACATCCTAATCACTAGTGTGTGATGTCAAAACAGTTTCAATATATGATGTAATAATCGATGACATCCCAGAACATCACCAGTGTGTGACATCACAATAGTTCCAACATATGATGTAACAATGGATGGCATTATGAAACTTCAGTGTGTGAAGTCACAAAAGTTTTGACATATGATGCCATTATGACATCATCATTTGTACCAAAAGGTTTTATATTTTCCAGCTTTACTTATAAATTATATTCTATCTATAATCATCAAAAAATCTTGCAAATCAGAAACTAATATCCCCCTACAAATGACGTGCCAGAAATTACTGGGCAACACTAGGTATACCAGCAATAATAAATAATTAAGATAATTTTCTTATTAACTGAATTGGACAAAGATATTAAACAATAAAACACATATCAGATTTAACAATTATTTAATTAGTTAAACAAACATTAGACTAAGTTTATTTGTATAAGCAATTCTAATTTGAAATATAATTTTGGTATGTATTATTTTTTTCTAACTGTACTTCACTGATATGTTTTTTGCCAAGCATTTTCTACTTGAAATAATATTCACTGTACATATTAATTATCAAACTATAATTGAATAACACATATATTTTAACAAATTATCAAATATATTAAACTATGAATAAAAATATTTATCTAGCAGATGGAATAATTCATAAAGAAAAAGGAAATGTAATCTGCCCAGTGACTGTCATAAAATGTAATGTAACCAGTAACTGTAATAAAATTCTTGCAAGAAGAAGCATATGCAAAATTTGTCACAATGATAAATATAACTGCATACAAATCTTTATTACCTGTATACAAAGCTTTTAAGTTATTTAAATTATTTGTGTGGAGAGCAGATAGATCACAATGAGTTAATATACATGTGTGAGTTTTTATGATGATAGAAATTACTGATAAAATCTCTTATATTATTTTTTATTTTTCAATAACAATAATCTAAAATAAAATCCAATAAAATATAAAACTTTATTTATTTATAATTTCTCTCTCTTAACAAAATATATTAAAATCATTGAAAATGTTTTAAATACTAATAAACATATAATTTAACAAAACAAGTTTTAAAATAATATTTTAAGTAAAGCAGAAATTTCAACAATAATTCTCTCAAATTTATTAGAATTTATATCATCATTTTAATTAACAGCAGCTATATAATAAAAAAATCTATTGAATTATAAAATAATATGTGTAAATCTTTTCTGCAAGTCAGTAGTACAGCTGAAGATCTCACAAGTAGGTCTAAAACATTTCTGTAGTAATAAAACTTTTTCCTGATAAATGCTGTTTTGTACATTTTTATATTTTAATTTAAATTAGGAAGTAAAGAATGAATTAAATTTTATTAAATTTCTATAATAACTACTGACATTTATCAGTAAGTAATTTTTTTTTAACTTCAATGTTCTTAATGTAGCAGCTCAAGAAGTTTTGAGGATTTAATAATATAATGCATTAAAAATGTAATTTAAAACACATCCTATCATTTTCTTTACAAAATATTTTCTAATAAAATAAAATATTCTTGAAATATAATCTTTGAGAAAATATTAATTATAGCAATTATCATCTTTCTATTATAGGTACTATTTATATATTTATCATTATAAATGTTAATTTTCAAAAAATAGTTAATTAAATAATAATGAATAATTATTATTTTATCTATTAACTGATTTGTATAAAAAATATAATAATAGTCTCTCAGACACATTTCGTCGAAATTTAATAGAATATAATTTGATTATTTAAATTGTCATATGCATATTTTGTTCAATTAATAGATAATTGTTTGATTTATATCATATCATATATTATAAATTAATATTCCTTTGTTGCATAGTCTAAAGTTTCTTACAAAAATTATTTGTAAAAACTATAGTAATTATTAAAAACATTTTTAATTATAAATTATTAAGTAAAACAGACTATTTTCATAAGATTTATTCTAATGATCTAAAACCAGTTTTTAGTATCTAACAAAATAATTAAGAAAAAATCTTAAACCCCTGGTAATTGGTCAAAATAAAAATATTATCAATATTTAATAATAGTAATGACAGAGAGACCAAAAGAACTCAAACTGAAAGAAATGTTTTAGCATAAATATATGTTTTAAATTTTCCAAAGTTTTTCACTGCTTATTCTAACTTACTTGATTACAACTAGTTAATTAGCAGGTATTAATATACTCAAAGATAAATTACATTATTAAATACAGAGTAGTGACTTCAGAATTCTTATATTCTCTCTTCAGTTTTGCACAATAAAAGTAATTCTTTTTGTTGTGAAAAGCTGAGGAGGGAATATAAGAATTCCAAAAGTGCTACTTTGTATTTAATAATTTGTTTTTGAGTATATTAATTTCTGCTAATTGACTAGTTGTAATCGAGTATGTTTTAAATTGTTAGAAAATAAAATATTATATCTGTTT
This sequence comes from Androctonus mauritanicus, assembly GCA_011317285.2. Classification (NCBI taxonomy): domain Eukaryota; kingdom Metazoa; phylum Arthropoda; class Arachnida; order Scorpiones; family Buthidae; genus Androctonus; species Androctonus mauritanicus. The sequence continues at coordinate 7,251 of WUQG02036396.1, read as the reverse complement.
ATTTTTTTTATACCATTAGTTTTTAATAGGATTTCCAAGATATTTCTTTGTTTTCTTGATCTAAAATTATTTTTCTGATAAGTTATTTTTTATATATCTTCAAATAATTTGATATTCACATTTATAAACTATCTCAATATATCTATCTAAGTAAACAAAGAACTTCAGCACTTAATGCAGATGGGATTTAATGTGTTCCATTATTCTTTTACGAGTTATAAGCCTGAAGAGGATGCTGAAAGCATCGAAAACGTTTGTTTATAGTATTCTCTGAATTAAAAATTTTTGTTCTTTTAACTGCAGTAAGTGCTGAAGTTCTTTGTTTACTAGTATTCTCTGAAATGCTGCAGTATAATACACTTGTATGTATATATCTATCCAAGCTTTTAAATTCCAAAACTTTTAAAAATTTAGAAATAATTCTTGGAATGGGTATATCTGATTTATTTATGATTAAATTCTTCATCTTTTTAATTTGGCCAATGTTAAATAATTAATTTTTTTATGCAAACTGTTTTGTTTATTTTCAAAATTAATGACAGCACGAAAGTACTTTCGTGCTGTCATTAATTTCATATATTACTAATAGTAGGATGAATTATTATTGTTTATTTTCTTCAATATCTTTTTGCTTGATAATGGAAACTTTCATCTCATATAACAACATATAGTAATAATTTATGCAGAAAAATAAAGCAACATTGTGAAATAATTAATAAATAAATAAATAACAAAATCAAAATTTCAGACTAGAAGCTGATATTATATAGAATAAGTTTATAGAGAGAAAAATTTAACATTTCTATAAGTAAATTACATTAATCAAACCTAGTGATAAATCGTGCATTGACAAAATCAAAATCTTCAGATAATGATGTGAAATATCAAGACAGGATTATTTTCTTACTGACCAATTTAAAAAAAAAAGATTAGAATTGTTATTTGCAAATATATTATCATATAAATTTAATCCCTTTTAAACATAAAACATTTTGGTTTATATAAATATTCTTAGACTATTTTGGGATATAAAAACAATTAGCATAATTGTTTTTATATCCCAAAATAGTCTAAGAATAAATAAATAAATAAATAAATAAATTTTTTAAAAATATAGTACAGTCTTGACAGTTCAACTTTTTGTTTAGTCTGTTACATAACATTACAATCCAGATTATTAGTATTTAAGAACTGAATTTATTTGAAGTGTATAAATCATTGTGTGTACATCTTTTCGGCATTTCTTTCTATTTATTAGAGTTACATAGAATAGCAGAAAGTGAAATGTGATCTGCTTCCAAAAAGATCACTTTATTGAAAAATTATACAAAACAAACAAGCCTTAAAGATTTTTTTGCCTAGATAAAAGGGAATCTTTTTAATTTCTTATAAATATAAAAAAATCCTTCATTTACAGTGCCATTTGATTGAATCATCCAGATTGTAAACCAGAAATATCTTATACAGTATTTATCAATTTTCCATTACCATTATTCATTATACCATAATACAGCATCATATTAAACTTAACACTCACCTTAGATATAAATGGACAATGTGGCATATCAAACCATTGAACGTTGATTTCATGTATATAAATTGTAAAGGAATATCTCACTTAGTACTCTAAAATACTGCATTAAATGAATCCACACTGAGTGAAACATTATTTCTATAGGAAAATAAGTAATTCGTTCCTATCAAATTTTGTTAAAACAAAAATATTTGTATATTTACCTAAAATTAATGAAAAATAATAAAAGGGTGAAAAGTAAAAATAATGGAACACTTTTATTGCTTAATGTTTACAAAATGAAAAAGAAAAACATTATTTTTTAACTAGAAAATCAGCCAAAGTTTTTTGTCCACAATGATGCTATCATAAAGACAGAAGATAAGTTATCTCGTTGGACTGTATCTGCCACAAGCCTCCTCTCACGCCAATCAAGTTTGTACATTCACATGCACTGATCATCATGCTTGACCAATCATCACCATTCATTTTGGCAGTATTATTTTAATGGGAACATTTTAACGGGAATATTTTGGCACAAAATCTTTCCAAACTGCATAATAGTGTGATCAGTATTAATCGAAATTTATTACTCAAATTACTAACTGTACTATAGCAGAGTCAGCACTGAGTGAAGCCACACTAAGCGAGGTATTCCTGTACTATAATTATATGTATTTCAGCATGTTTGAACAAATACTGATGACATATTTAAGGAAATGAACACATGATAATTTTTTCAATTTTAATTAATGTATTTTCAATTTATGAGAATTTAATTTATGAAAATTTTTCAAAAAAGCTTAAGAAAAACACTATAGTTTTTTCCTAAGCATAATTAATATCTGAAATTGTTTCATACTTTCAAAACACTCCAAATAGATTTGTATAATTTAACAGTTTTGTACTCCATTTTATGAATATAATACACACACAAATTTTAACAGAAAGTTTATCACAAGATAAAAGAATCTACCTGTTGCCAGGACTGATGAGAGGGGAATAATGAAATAAAATTCCCAACCTGGGATTTACAGGGATTTACAGATATTATCCCACAATTTGTTTTTTTACATGCTAATTAACCATAGAAGGAGAGTGCTGAAAATTAGAGTCAAGGTGGGATAATAAATTGCCCCAATCTTATAATTTTAAAATTACTTGTGGCCCAAATAAATTTTTTCCTTTGGGCCAGGCAATATATATTGATGCCCTTGCCTGTTGCTGTCTCATACCTTTTACAAGCTATCATATTGAATCAATTCAGAAGTTAAAAAATGAAGATATAACAAGTAAAATTTGATATTTACATATTTGATTTATAACTAAACTGTAATATTTTTTAATTAATAAAAAATGTAAAATCTGATTACAAAAAATTTAAAAGATATTTTCAGTATGATTCAGTATAATATATATAGTGACTAACAGAGGGGGACAAGAAGGACAGCAGCCCCAGACTTCACAATATTAAGGGCCTCAATTTATAACTCAATATGTCATCAAAAATATATTTGTGTATTTGTTATATTGTTCGAGCTTCAGTATTTGTCAAAATTTGAAGTTCTCAATCAATGTTTTCACTTTTCTTGTACTCTTAACACTGTATATTTGTCAATTTTGTTTTTTTGAAGGGTCTCAAAAATATGAGTTTTCCTGGGCCTCACATTTTTCTGAAAGTCCCTATATATACATATATATCTAAATAATGATAAAAAAATTAACAAATAAACCATAAGTATTCCTAAATAATAAAATACCAAAGACAAAGTCAATTAATTTAAATTATAATAGGATGTAGATATGGAAGACTGTAGGGAGTTGAGAATGATTCTATTTAGGAAATGAACCCAACAGTCCTTTTAATAGAGTATAACAGGTGAGTTAATAAACAGAGTTCAGTGTTGTTATGTTGGACTGAGTGTTTATTAACTCTCTTATGACAACCACTGAAAAGACTATGCTCATTTTCCAAATAGGATCATTGTCAATATCCTTAAATTACATGTCCTTGACTTACAATGAGGTTTGGTTTGAATCTTACCATCATAAGTCAGAGCAGTTATAAATTGTAAATATCCAAAACTTATGGATTTTTCACAAATTAGGACATTATACATTATCTTTATAAATATAACAAACACAAAAATACAAGGACCAGATAAAAAAAAAATACAATTTCTGTTTATCAGATCATTGGGTTAGGAATTTGAAATCATGGAATTGCATTGACCAATCACAGAATTTACATCTTTATATCACTGTTACAAATATGAATAGTCATAAGTTGAGGACTACCTATCAATATATAGTATTTGAATCAATTACAAATCTATAAAAAGTTTTAGGAAGCTAAAATTAAAATATGGAAATATATTTACAATTATACAGTAACTAATTTATTATTAGACCAATCTAGAAATTTCATCTTTTTTATTTCTAGATTAAAATGTACAGTAAAACCTGTATAAGCTGGAAACCTGCTCAACATAGAAATCAAATAACTTCAATAGAAATATCAAAGAAAAAAATCTGTATAATGTGAAAACTGTCTAATGTGGAAATGGAAAGCATTTTAAAATTTCATAAAATAAAAAAATACCTGTAATAAGATGGAAAAATAATAATTTTTTTCATCTTATAAAGGGAATCATTGGTCAACCTGAACAAATAAAATGGAAGAATTTTCTGAAGTATCACATCTTGATTAAATTCATACATTTATAGGACAGCTTGAAGACATTAATATATGGGTAAATGCTGAAGAATATATCAATATTAATAAAAACTTTTTAATAGAGGCAGGCTATTAAACTATGAATGATTTCATCTAGTCAAGAAGAGAAGAAAATTCTATAAATGAAGAAGAGTGAAAAAGGATTGGGAGGAGACTTTCCAGAAACAGAAAAAATAAGAAATTTTCCTAATGCTACGGATAAATTGGCTGTGTTAGAAGAATTTTCTGAATATCTCAGTTGCATGTAAATTACTGAAAATCTTTTGCAGATAGATACAATGATGGAAAGAGAAGCATTTTAAGTAAACATCCAAAACAAAAAACTTTTGACAAAAATGTGGAAAAGAAACTTTTGTAATTTTTGTACTTAATACAAGTACTATATATAAGAACTGAATTACTAAATACTGAAGAACTGAAGGATGAAATTTTAAAATTTGTAGTTCAGTCCTACTTGTTGCATGTTTTTTTAATACAGCATTATATGTCCAGTTTATTTGCTTTTCAAAAATATCCTATGTATTTTATTATATAAGCTAATACAGTAATTTGATGATATATTTTATTTATATATTATCAAAATATATACTATTGCAATAATAATGTATTGTAAATGGGTATTTTTATGCCAAAGTGAAACCTGTATAAGCTGGAAAACTGTGTAAGATGGAAAAAATTTCTGGTCCCTTGGGATTTCACTTTAGACAGATTTTATTGTATTAAATTTACTTTAATATGTTTAGGGGGAATTGGAAGCTTATTGTGCTCCTATAAATCATTTCTGATTTGAATTTTATCATTTCTCTGCTTTATTATAAATTAATTTATAAGTTAAATTTATATAAATTATAAATTAAAAACAACCCCATTCTGCTATTATTTGATGTTCATAATGAATATTGCAAGATGCTAATCATTGATTAATTTTTTTAGATACTTAATGAGGAGTCTAAGCTGCTAATAAGTTATTTACATTTTTTTTGTTAATGATGGCCTCCTTGAAGTTTTCTCTATAAATGTGCTACTTTTCATCAATAAAGTCTCTACTCATATTTTGTTCTAAGATGATTGTTTAGTACCATAGGACAATAATATTCTTTAATATTATCATGTCAATGAGAAGGATGCAGCTATCCCCAATGTAATATCATAAAAGTGCTATCTTAGACTTTCTTTTAATTTTTTGTTAATAATTCTAAAATATGATAGCCAAGAATTATCATTAATATTTATTAAAGGACTTTTATAAACTTTCATAAGTTGATTTTCTTTATCATTATTTATCATATAATTTTCATATTCAGATATTTTATTTTATACTTTTATATGATTTGAAATGTTTTGTTTACCTGGTAATTGGATATCAATATATTATTTATTGATTTGTGTTTAGGATGTTTATTTTTGTAGTTTGTGATAAAGAGTAATTGCTATATACTGTAGCTCAAAAAAAAAATCTGTGTACAGTGAAAACAATTCAAAAAACAATAAAAAAATCATTAAATAACATTAATAATTGATATTTATTTTCTATATTACAATCATCTATATATATATATATTCTATGTTAAAAATATTAGTTACAATATACAAAAGTTAAGGAAGAAACGGTTTTTCACAACTGAAAATATACATCAAAAAAGTTTGTTTGCATGCGAATAAGTTTGTTGTATATTTGTATATAATAGCAATGCCTGTACAATAATGAGAGAAAATGCACATAATCACCTTCCAAAATATAGACTTGAAAATTTAGCACTTAAATAACTGTTAAATTAAAAGTCAGCACTAAGCAGCAATTGAAAAATAATAACTAAAATTTTTAATGAAACATTTTTGGTTGGTATACAACCATTTTCGGCATTAAGAACAGAATACTGTATTTTCTTGAATTCAGTATTCTGTTCTTAATGCTGAAGATGGTTATATACCAACTGAAAACGTTTCATTAAAAGTTTTAGTTATTATTTTTTAACTGTTGTTTAGTGCTGTTATTTACAAAAATATATCATTAGTAGCAGTTAGTTAAAATAGTTGTTAAAAAGTCTTTAATAAAGAATGACATGGCAAGAAATCAACGTGAAATACTTGTGATATAAATTAGCATAAAGCTTTAAAATGAAGGAGAAATTCTCTTGGATTGAAACAATTATTGCTTATTTTCATTTGACTATTCAAAGAGTTAGGGACAATTTTAGCTGCCATGAACAGCAATTGTAAAACAGTGATCGCCATATCTAAAAATATTACTGCTTCATATAGAGTAGAAAATTATTGTCATAATTATGATTAAGAAATGAATGCTTTGGAAATCATAACAGATATATCAAAATTGTATGACAAAACTGAAGCTCAGAAACAATATGAAATATAACTAGGAAGAGCCAAATATTAAAGATGCATTACAAGATAAAAACTATACATTTTGAATGTTAATAGAAGTACTAGAATTTTCTAAAGATCATTTGGGAAATCTCAAAAATTTTGCAACAAAATAGTTTGAACTGATTAAAATAAATTTATGTTTATGAATATGATAACCGAAATAACCTAAAGAAAATGAAACCAAGGATGTAATATGAGGAATGTATGCTCAACAATGAAATAAAGAAGAATATATGCTCAACAATGAAATAAAGAAGAATATATGCTCAACAGTGTAACATATGAACATGATAGAAAATAGCATTGATTGATTGCAATTTATTAAAATCACAATGGAAAGTTTGAATATTTAAATAAACTTAAATATCTGAAGATAAACTTTCATACAAGTGCAAAAAACTGGGACTTAGTACTGATTATATATTCCAACATGATAATGATCTGAAATACACTACATATCATAAGGTAATGGTTACTATATTGTACCAAAACCAGTGCCGTGCCAAGCAATTCGGCCGCCTGTGTGCAAATGTTAATTGGCCGCCCCTATATATCGATTGTCACCCCTGTTCAATCAATAAAACAAAAATTAGAAAATTAATAGTCATAACTATAC
>WUQG02036385.1:0-10827 GCA_011317285.2 Androctonus mauritanicus | reverse complement strand
ATTGTAGTGTAGACTCATATTTTGCAGATTTTTTTTAATTTTGATATTCATTAGAGAAAATAAAATATTTGGTGAAAACAGTTGAAAAAAAGAACCATCTCACCTTTTTTCATTTTGCTTAACTAATTTTTGACATTGCTACTTGCATATGGTTTCTTGTAAGCTATTTTTTGAACAATAAAAATTTTTGATTATATCAATAAATAAAAAAAAGGTGTGTCATCTCTCCCGGTTTTACTGGAACTATATTAAAAGATGCCGCCCATAAATTAATATCTATATATTTGTATAGCTACTCAGAAAATAAAGGGCAGGCTACTGAATGCATGGTATTCATTAAATCATTAACAATAAAGCTCTACTGAACATTCACTCAATTAAAGCCTTAATGCAATCTGTATAGACTAGTACGATATTCATGAATCCAGATACTATATCTAATGTAATCAGGCCATTTGTTTGACAATGACATTAAATAAAGTTCTTGGCATGTTCTTGCAATTAAATTTTTTTTGATATGCAATATTCTGAGCAGTAAATCTACAAATCAAATTCAGAAATATCTTTCTCAGAACATTGCATTTTATTACACGCTATTAAATTCGAAATTAAAATAACTTGATAATTTGCTCATTAGCATGATACGATTCAATCTCTTGTTCCAGTTAATAATCATTTTTATGTTTTTCCTGTTTACTTTTAGCTATTTGCATAAACTTACCTTCATATAATTTTTTTGTTTACGACTTCAAAGAGAAATTTCGATCTCTTATGTTCAGAAAAATTTAAAGACAAGAATATAGGATAAAACAGATAGAGATCACTCATCTTTTTTTGTTTATTGATAAGATTATTAATAATCATAATCAAAAACTTTTATTATTCAAAATAACTTACATGGAACCATATGCACAAAGTAATGCCATAAAAAGTTGAAAAATTTTTCATTTTGCTTAACTAATTTTTGACGTATTACTTTTTGCATATGGTTCCACGTTAACTATTTTGAATGAGAAAAGTTTTTTGATTATGATTATTAATAATTTTATCTATAAACAAAAAAAGTGCGCCATCTCTCCCGGTTTTATTCTATATTCTTATCTTTAAATTTTTCTGAACATAAGAGATCGAAATTTTTCTGTAAGTCGTAAACAAAAAATTATATAAAGGTAAGTTTATGCAAATAGTTAAAATTAAACAAGAAAATACAAAAATAATTATTAACTGGAACAACAGATTGAATCATGTCATGCTATCTCTCTTGCCATTTGCGCCATCTCGCCCCGGTTTTACTCTAATGTGAATTTTTAATTATCTCAGATAAAGCATATCAGCATGTACGCTGTTCATACAAATGAATGATAGTTACTGTATGCCATAATCATTGCCACAATGTCATATTGGCTCCAGAATGTGAATATATTTAGCTGCGCCATCTCTCCCGGTTTTACCCTAATGTGAATTTTTAATTATCTTAGATAAAGCACATCAACATGTACGTTGTTCATACAAATGAATGACAGCTACTGTATGCCATAATCATTGCTACAATGTCATATTGGCTCCAGAATGTGAAAATACTTAGCTGCGCCGTCTCTCCCGCCGCATCATCTCTCTCGACTTTACTCTTAATATTTTTTCATAATATATGGTATTTTATTTGATATTTTCTACTTAATAAATTTTTCAACTGCATTATTTCATCCTTCTTAACTAGTTCTCTTTCTTTCAATTATTTTAATTAATTTATCAAAATTATTTCTTTTCATTCTACATAAATCTTTAAAAAAAAACTTTTTTTTCTGTTTTTATCTTTTTAAAGATTAATCTATATATTTTTTTTTATTGTTTACAAAAATTTTAAAAATCTGTATTAATATTTTATCAAATAAATGACATTTTAATGCATCGGGAAAAAAAGACATCTCAAAAAATCTACATTAAATCGTTATCTATAAAAAAAATTTTTTTAATCTTCCGAGAGAAAAAAAAAAAATATTAAATAATATTATTTTATTCCTTTACATATTTATGCAAAAAAGGAAAAAGTTTAGATCAAAAACCGACTTAATGATGATATAATTCAGTACTTTAAGAGATAATTAAAAATATTGAAAACACGTTAATAAAATTTAAAAAAAAAATTTTGATTTTAATTAAAACACTAATTGATAAATTTATACTTTAATCCCTTAAATTATTAATTTTTAGCGTGGAAAATATATATTTTTTTGGGGTCTAATCTATGTTATTTATACCTGATCTATCGCATAGGTTGTGATAAATTCTAGTGATCTGCAATCTGATTTTGACATGTCATTTGTTTCTTTCGCTATTTTCTTTCTAATTTATGATCTACACTTCTTTTCGAATAATGACGTCATAATACTCTTCTTTTCTTTACTTGAAGAGCCAGTATAAAAGATCAAGATATTACAGTAGATGAGATTTAATGTGTCCAGTGGTAGTAGGAGTAAAAGACGAAAAGTTGATTGCAGTTGAACACGAGCAGACTACACACACATTTCCAGTTTTATGGCACATAATATTTTATTCTACTCGCGATATCGTATGTATGCCAGCCATAATCATTCGACATTTCATCACACATAGAATAATTTGCAAATCCGTCCTTTAATAATAATACAGACACAGAAAAAAAAAAGAAAGTATAGAAGGGAAGAAATACAAACCTTTTTTTTTTTATTATTCAGTCTATCTAGTTGCCATTAAAAGTGTCTGCAGTTTTATAATTTGTTAGGAATGTCAGAAAATTCGTAATATAATGTAAATATTTTTAATAATAATAACAATAATAATAGTAAAAAAGAAAAGAAAAATGAGCTATCTTCACTCTATTTCCATACTTATTAGTTTGTGGATACATGTTCGAAATAATTCTTATTATAAACATTTTCTTCCGCAACATATCGCCAGATGGTTGAATAATCGATACTGTGTGTGTGTATGTAGAGAATGCTTGCAAATGTAAAGTTATTTTCTATTTGATTAAAAATATCGTGTTACAACAGACATACATAAAAAAAAAGTAAAAAATTAAAAAAATGCGACGATTAAAAAATAATTAAAAAATATCTTTCTACACCAGAAAACTTATTCGGCTATTTTTTAATAATTTCTTTAAAATATTACATAAGTGAAAACGTTAAATATTTGATTAAATTTCCATTTTTTTAATATAAAAATAAATAAAATTCTATCGATTTTAATCAACCTAAAACATGAAGATAAAAACTTTTTTTTTTGTGTGTAATATCGATAAATAAATAAAACGAGTCGTTTGCCGAGATTCAATAAACTTTGCAAACACAGACACACACACACACACATTCTCTTATCATTTAAATAACTGAAGTACTTAAATTTCGCAAGTTAAACAATTTTGTTTTGTAGTCGAAAAACATTCGATATTCTACAAAAATTTTCCTAACCGCTACCTAAATATATATATATATAAATGTTAAATGTAGCACAAGATGCGTATCGAATAATTAGAAATTCTGGATGAGATTTATTTTTTTTTATAGTTAGAATAGTGCTAAATAAAATCCAATAACAGAATCGTTGGAGCGTAGAAATGAGAATAAGATATGTAACTAAACTCACAAATCGTCAATATATGTAAATCGACTTCCAACATGCAAACAAAACCATCTTTCATTCGAAACATTGGAGCGAAAGGAATATTTTTGTAATAGCACTCGTGTAATCCTATATAATGTCTGCTTTATTACTGACAATATAATTTATTTGTGCTTTGTAATGCGTTTATCCTACTTATATCACGTCTTTATCGAGAGAGAGAGAAAATGTTTAAACTAGAAGAGGAAGAAAAACATTATGATTTAAATTTTATTTTTTCTCCTCCTCCTTACAAGATAAAAACTTTTTGCGAAACTCGTTTGGCAAAAAATAAAAAATAAAAATAATTTTCTTTCGTATAAATCGAACTACACAAATAAAAAAAAAAAATAATTAAACACAGAAAACAAAAATATTTAATTTAACTGTAATAGAATATAAAAATAAATCCGAATTGTTCGGAATTTTAGATGCGAAAAACGAAAATTTAGAGAGATTTTTTTTTTTTTTTTGAATGAGAAAATGGAGAATGCTGAATGAACCGCACGTAATTATTATTCACTTCTTTCGTGAAGAATATTATTGGAGCTTATAGGAGGATTCTGTTACGTGTGAAGAATGTTTCAGTGGATAAATATTCTCACATGAATTCAAAATAAGTTATTTATTTAAATTATTTTTTTCTTTCTATTCCTTTTTTTTTCTCCCTCTCAATATAATAAATTTATATTCGTGTGCGAGCGAGAAAAATATAACATTCTCGTATTTTAATAAGATTGAATTAACTCTTCCACTCGAACATAAAAAAAAAAAACTTGAATAAGATTTATCTTAAAAGTCGTTTGTTACCAACTTTATATATGTATTTTTTTCTTCTTACAAAACGTATATTCTAACTGATTATTACTTAAACTTCTAATTTATCCTTTACAAAATTAAATTAACCACAAAGTTGCGATAGCATTTGTTAGGAACGATTCTGAAGATAGGCAAAGGAGAAGGATGCTTATAAAGAAATGTCCTGGGACTCTACAATCAATACGTTAAGCGCCAGCAATGATACGGAAGTGAGAAAACTCGGGAGATTCCTATTAGGGACCACAGGATGACATCATTCCCAAATCCAATACAACAAGCAGTTTCAATACTTTCCGAAAATTGGCTTTTATAATAATTAACATCACACAATTCTTCAATAACACCGATTTTCCTGAAACCCTTTCTGCTACAACAACGTTCGTTAAAGAATTTTAATAAACATCAGAATTTTTCAATGTTTAAATTAATTATTAATCGTTACACTTATCTAATTTAAAATTTATAACGCGTTATTTAATTATTTACGCCAAATTTTTCTCTTCTTACGATGTTAAACAAATAATGGAGAACAGGAATCAATTAATCAAAAAATAATAATAATAATAATGATAATAACAATAAACACTTTCCCATTAAATTATCTTTTGATATCTTTCGCGATTTAATTAGAGAAGAGTGATGTGATCGAAAAGGGAATGTAAACAGACGCCATAAAAAAAAAATTTTTTTTGAAAATTTTATATATATATATATAGACTTACCTTAGTCACTGAGATTTTCAGCTTCGACAACCTCGACTGTGAGCGAGTACAGCTTGCAATAGAATGCTAGGACAGCGCAGTCTCAAGCTGATATATATTCTTTCGTTTCTTCGTTCTCTGGATTAAGTAGATGATTGGAGAACAGAAAATGTTTTCTTAGATGAAAGACAAAATGTATTTGTACATTAGATTTTTCTCATTTGTTTCTTTTCTTTATATATAACTTTAATCCTTACATAAAGAATATACTAAAATGGATTTTTCTTTTTTTTTTTTGCTTTTACTTAAAAGCTTAATCGAGTAAATTGCTTAATTTAATAATAATAAAAACTAAAAAAAAAATATTTATTCGCTCCTTTACGTATTATATATATATACACAGCAGAGTTTTAAAAATTAAAAAAAAAAAAATACAAATTTCTAAATCATTTTTGTTTTTTGTGCATCTCGAATTAGGAAAAAATTTAATGCTGTTAATATTAAAATTAAAACTTTTATTATTAATTTTTTTTTGTTCGTCATTACTAATCAACATCAGATATTTTTTTCTGATTTGTTTCTCCATTTATTATATATATCAGGGATAGCCGAGTTTCGTGTCACTAAGAGCCATCATATAGGAGAATGTTAAATAGTTGAGAGCCGCATCATGTTTTTTTCGGGTAATCTTAACAATAGTTTCAAAAATTATTTATTAAGGTAACTCGGGGGAAGACAAGCGTGGGAGGAAGTTTTGTGATTGGGGAAGATTGAGTTTTGAGAAAAAGGAAATTGAGTTCGTCAGCATCATCGTCATCATCCTCTTCAATTCAGGATATTGTAGTAGGCAGTAGCGATGGCGACCATGCCGAATATCAGAATTTTTGTGTTGATTGTAAGAGGTATTTTTATGATAAGAAGGAACCAAAATGTGACCGGATTGAATGCATTAAATGCGAGAAATGGCTGCATGAAATTTGTAATAAAGAAAATTCCATTTGCAAAAAATGCTAGGGTGCTTTCTTCCATTCTTTTTTCTTTTGCATTGCAAAGTTACATTCTGTAAGTGTCATATGCATATAAAATGTTCTTTTAAATGTGTTTTTCTCTGCTCTTGTAAACCTCATATTGTGCCATCTTCCCCAACATTTGGGGAAGATGTCAGTTTTGTTTCATTTAATTTAATTTCCATTTTTACCTTTACACGTTCAAAAAAATCATTTATTTTATTTTCCCAGTTAATAACTAAATAAGCGAGCTATATATTGATATAATTTACATATTTTCCCCCCCCACTCCACATGTTCATGATAAATAAAGTTATTGTTAACTGTGCCATCTTCCCCCGACGTACCTTATATATTTCGTATAAATGCATACTAATTTTTACAATAAATAAACAAATTACAAATATATTTTTTATTACGTATATATTTGTTCCATATTAATTATTGATTTTCATGGTATGGAGCCACACTGAAGTTACCAAAGAGCCACATGTGGTTCGCCAGCCGCAATTTGGCCATCGTAGTTATATATATATCAAAGTTAAGAATTCTTAATTTATTATATTTATTTTTTTTTCTATTCAATCTAACTTATTATTATTTAATTCTCCTTATTAAGAAAAAAAAAAAAAAAAATATTGTACAGTCAAACTTCCCCACCAAGCAGTTTTTTTTTCTTTATCGATATTTGTTGTTGCAAATCTATAATTCAAATACCCCAGAAAATAACCTCTAGAATTTGTTTTCCACTAAAGTGATCTAAACGTACCACACAAAATTTTAAATATTTTATAATACAGGACCCAGACGAGAACGATCAAAATAGGTTTATATCAATAACAAATGTAGTTTATTAACTATTTATTTCTTATAAAAAAAAAACAATTAATTAATTTTATACTCATATGTTATTTAAAAAATAATAATAATAATAAAATTTTATCATTCTTTAAGCTATTTTGTTAGGAATTTCATAAATGAAATTAATTGAAATATTAATATTTTAATTATCCTCATTAATTTACTATTAAACCAAGAGATTAATTAACTACAGATGCTAATTTATATAAGCTTTAATTATTGTTCTATTTTGCTGATTAATTAGAATAAAATTGGATGAATCTTGTAGTTTATCCTTTTATGTTATGCATTGTAACATAAAAGAATCCTGTAGATAAAAGGATACTATCTACAGGATCTTTTTATGTTATGCTTTATATCTTAAAAGGATAAACATGTTTTGTTATGCATTATAACATAAAAGGATCCTATAGATAAAAGGATACTACTATCTATAGGATCCTTTCATGTTATGCTTTATAACATAAAAGGATAAACATGTTTTATGTTATGCATATAACATAAAACATGTTTATCCTTTTATGTTATAAAGCATGTTATGTTATGATGAAAATTGTTATTTTTCATCATAAAAATGTGAATAAAATTGTTGCTGTTTTTCTTCTTCTCTTCAATAATAATGAAATTTACATATTATAAATAAATTCATACTTTTTTTCCTACGTGCATTATCATTATTCTTCACACTAAACTGTTTCTGAGTTTTTAAAGTAGCTTTTTATTCGATAAATTTATGATTTATATAGAATTATAAAAGGTGTAGGGTATCATTAATTATATTACTGCATATCTCAACAACATTTTGATATCTGGAAGGAAAATAATTTAAAAATTATTTATAGGAATCATTCTACAATCTCTAGTATGATTTTTATGTTGAGCAACAACAATCTATCTTTAAGAAAACGAGATTTATTCATAGAATTCAGTTTTAAATTGTAACATTATCCTGAAGTAACGATTTTTAAAGAAAAATATCGAAATTTCAATCTCAGAAATAAAAACTGTGCTTTAATTTGTCGATATATTTTATTCAAATGAAGATAATGGAAAAAAGTGAGATTACGGAGTTAATTGTAAAAAGTTTGCTTTAAATTCTCTCGATTCTACAAACTAAATCGAATGCAATTAAATATCGTGAGATGAAAAAGTAAATTTTCGCACAAATCGCTTTATCTAAATAACAGAATTGTCGAAAATATTAAATATATCAAATTTATTTTACGACTCATTAAAGTTATGAAAGTGTTGAATGTTTTAGAAAGTGAAACAAAATAGTTTCTTAAAACAGAGAAAATAAGCATAAACAAACACTGATTGAAGTGATAAACAGAAGTTAACTACGTACTAGCGCACACGCCAAATTTTTTTCGATACATTTTGATGGAGATATTTTTTATGAAGGTTTTCCAAGTTAGATAATTTGTTTCGACAGTTTGTATCTCGGGGCCGATGAATAAGAAATGTTTTTCTCTTCTTTTATAGTCGCCTCACTTCTCTCTCTCTCTCTCTCTCCTTTCTCTTTATAAAAGAATTTTTATGCATAAAAGACATAAGAGAGTAAGAGCTTTGATAATTATTCTCATCAGTCTTTCAGGCAGAGAGAAAAAAATTTGATTCAATTTAGTGGAAACGTTCGAATGATAAAAATCCGTAATCGTCTTATAAAATTCGAAATAAAAAGATATTCTGTTGGGATTTTGTATTTTAATTATTTAATTGCTTAATTTTTTTAGGTTATTTTGTTTTTATAAAATAACAAATAAAGTATTGTTTATATACAGAAAATAATGTAAATTCTGTGCATATACATATTCTTATATCTTTAACGACTTCGGTTTTATAAATAACTTACCAGATCGTATTCGAAATTTATCTGATACACGATAGGTAAATTAAAATTTAAAGAAATTTTGTCGATAGTTTATTTATAAATGTTAAATTTTAAATAATTTTACCTTAAATTAATAAAGGAATTAATGAAAATTTATTACTGTATTCTTCTCTGAAACTCGGATATTCAAAGTGTTAATAAATGTTTACATAAATGATTGTCCTCGGAGATTAACAGAAATTTAATTCTTGAA
Organism: Androctonus mauritanicus; assembly: GCA_011317285.2. NCBI lineage: Eukaryota > Metazoa > Arthropoda > Arachnida > Scorpiones > Buthidae > Androctonus > Androctonus mauritanicus. The sequence goes on along the minus strand of WUQG02036385.1, from coordinate 1,710 downwards.
AGATTATATACGAATATCTTTTTTCTATAACCATTTTTATATAATTATTATTATATATATAAGTTTAATATATAAAAATTTGATTATGACTCTTATTATAAATTTTTATCTTTTTAATGATTGTATAGAATTTATTTAAATATTTTAATGGGATAATTATAATAATAATAATAATATTATTATTATTATTATTATTACCATAAATAATGCGACATTCTAAGTTAAATAAACAATAACTTCCGAAATTAAATATATATACAGTAATACTATATGCATATGCAGAAGCAGAAGCAATGTGACATACACTGCTTCCTATATGGCTCGTAGTAACATGAGTTTGGCCACCCTTGGGTGTCCAAACTCATGTTACTACGAGCCATATAGGAAAAACTCATGGCTCCATATGGACCATTATGAGAACTCGTGGCATTATGAGAACTCAAGCCATATAGGAAAAACTCATGGCTCCATATGGACCATTATGAGAACTCGTGGCATTATGAGAACTCAAGCCATACAGGAAAAACTCATGGCTCCATATGGAGCTATTATGAAAAGTTGCACAATGGCTCCATATAGGAAGAACTCATATTACTGAGGAAAAACTCATTTTACTGAGCCATATAGGAGAATCTCAAATACATGCAATCAGTTTCTTTCCGAGCCAATGAGAGCACCATCAGTTTTCTCAGGAAATCTTAATAATAGTTTTCAAAAATTGTTTATTATATATTTCACACGCATTTATTTCGTATAGATGTGTACTACTTATTAAAATAAATGAACAAATTACAAATATTATTTTTTTTTAAAATTAAATAGGTATTTGCTCCCTATTAACTATTGACTTTCATGGTATAGAGTCATATTGAAGATATCAAAGAACCGCATGTGGCTCGCTAGCAGCAATTTGGCCACCGTGGGTATATACAATATTATATTTTATGAGTGTAATACTTACTCAGAAAACAAATATATTGAAATTCAATCAAAAATAGTCTAGTGATGTCGTTTGATACAATTATTAGAATTTAATCTGATTTTCAATTCTAAAGTTCTGATTTTTACGCTATTGTGAGAGCATCTTTGACACTGGTTAATAAAAATTTCTTTATGAGAGCATGATTTTGAGATTTCAGCCAATTGACAATGCGAATTCTCGTGTAATAATTGTGCTTTCTTTCTTATTTTACAAGGAGCCATTAAAGTTATACATACTTTATTGGTTAACTTTTTTGATATACTATATATTCGTTTCTTAAAGTATTATCATTCTCTTTAACCATACTTTTATACTCTTACTTCTCTCCATACTCTTCTCTTACTTACCATACTCCTTAACTATATTTCACCACTCTATAATCATACTTTCACTACTCTTACTTCTTTCCATATTCTTCTCTTACTTACTATAATTTCTCTCTGAGAATATGGTAAGTAAGAGAAGATATACTTACTCAGCTAAGTATGGAGAATACGTATACCCCATATACTTATAATACGTACTCTCCATACTTACCTGAGTGGGTATGGAGATTATGTAAGAATATGGAGAGTATGGAAAGTAAGTATTATTCTCCATATTCTCCATCTTTTTTGAACTGAGTACAAAGAGAGTGAGTATTATTTTTTGAATCGTATACAAAATATTCTTTTTACATATGAACTAGAGCAGTGTTTTAAGAGAAGGCTTCAGATATTTATTTAAAT
>WUQG02036374.1:0-10827 GCA_011317285.2 Androctonus mauritanicus | reverse complement strand
CAACTGCAAGTAGTGCTGTTTTTCTGATTTATAATAATTAACTGACAAGTTAAGCAGTTTAAGACAAGTATGGAATACATATAATACTTTTTTTTAATAATGCAAGTAATAATTCTTCATATATATTATAAATTTATTTTAAAACTAACTCTAAATACAGCAGAATATTGATAATTAAAAGTGATTGGGACTGATATTACCTTAAATTATTGAAAATGTTGGACTACACTGTTTTTCAAAAGACGACAATCTAAAAATTTTTGATTTTATTAATACTACAATATTGTATACACAATACAGCAGAGAATCAATTATTTGATATCTTAAATTATTGTACACAAAGTTATTACTATCTTTAAAGTATGAAATAATATAAAAAATAATTAATGAATAGTATAATATACTATTCATTAATTGAATGAATAATATACTATTATATATATATGAATAGTATATACTATTCATTAATAGAATGAATAATATAAAAAATAATTTATGAATAGCAATCAAATTGTTCACATGGTTGCTAATGTCAACATTCAATTTTTAACTCCTATAATGATAAATTATTATTATTTCTAGGCTATACTGCATATATTTTTTCAACAGGTTGTGTCATTCACAGAGGAAGATGTGCAATGAACAATGGCACCATGAAGTTTTGAAATATAACATGAAATCAATCAGAAATTTAATGAAAATTAAATTTCTGATTGATTGTTTATATTTCTGAAATTTAAAACACAATAAATAATATATATACAAAGTATAATATAATCAAAGAAAGTTTACTATATGAACAAAAAGCAATTTGCAATTTTTATCATCATTTAAAAAGGTGCAATATTTATATTTGCATGAGGCATTCATAAGGCTTGACATGGTTCTGATCTTCAAATAAATTAAAAACAAATGAATTTAAAGGGTAAGAATAATATTTCAGCATAATAACCAGTAAAACAACCACTAAAAGATAGCCTACTGTAATTTTTTTGGGTGGAAATAGTTTGGATAATTGATGTTCTACTCTATTTACTGTACTTATATTATAAAAAGTAATCTTTTTGATCTTTATTTCTTTATTGATCTTATTATTTTAATCTTTTTTTTATTTATTAAACAAAAAAAATTTAAAACTTATTAGTTTTTGAAATTACAGTCACTTCTTTACTGCAAAATTATGCTATTATTTCAGAAACAAAATAATTCAATTGGAATAACCTTTTTCTGCTGTTTTATACAGCTTTAATAAATGTCTTAAAAATCATGTGTACATAACGAATCTTGTGTTAATTAAATTCAATTCTAAAGCCAACAGAGAAATCTTTGATTCCAGTGTATCACATCAGACTAAATAGATCTTAAATAAATAGGATTTGAACTATTGAAATTATACTATATAAAAAACAATGAAATATATGATAAATTCATTTAAATATAAAATAATCATTTATTTACTCTAAAATCAAATAAAGAGTTTAAATGTTAAGATTTAGGCCTACTTAAATTCAAATTTTACCAGTACTTTGATTTGTAAATAATAAATGAAAAACGAACATAACTGATAAAACTAATATATTTTTAAACTTATATATTGAAATACAGAAAAAATTAGCTTTAGGTCTATTCAGTCATCTTTAACTTTCAAGAAAGGTTTTGCTAAGTGAAATACACATATGTATAATATTTAGTGTTATTTATATAATACTATTTAATAAAAATACATTCAATTATGAAATTGATGATGATATATTTAAAAATATAAATGATCTGGTTTCATCAAAGATAAAGATGAAGCAAAAAAATCAAATTTTGAATGCATGTAACCATTTTCTTTTCGAGACAATATTAGGGCCTACAATATTTTTGAATTTTAATCTTTGTATATTGGTGCCCTCATTTTGTGATGCATCTATGAATAGTAAATTGCATTATAGTGCACCTTAATGCCTGTCACTTTTTTTGATGCTCAATAATGTTAATAATGCATATGACTTTAATATGTGCTTATGATGCCACAAAAATTCAAAACACTCAAAAGTATAATCCTACCTTTGAGATAAATTCATCTTTGGCAATCTTTCATTTGAAAATATCAAAATAATTATTATTATAAAAAATGAAATTAAAGATATTATATATTTAAGAAATAATAAAATTTGATTATTAAAAACCATTTAAATTAATTCTGCTTTTACTAAAAAACTAAAGAAAATTGTAAGTACTTCATCACTAAATTTTTTGACAAAATTAAACAGAATAAATATTTTCTCATATTATCTAGATCAGATTATGTTAATAGACAAGGCTTCTTAATCAAAAAAATGAATTTAGCAAACTTTGAATCAATAAAAAAAACTTATTATATTCGATTTCATTCTATTTGAAAACATGAATTTCAATTGTATAAGCATTCCTCGTCATTTTTCCTATACAAAGATTTTATATAATTAGTAAAAAAAATTCTCATAAGATATAATAAATATTTATTTTTTAAAGAACTTTTTAATCATCTACACTAAAATCTATGGTAGCAATTTATTTTTATATTAAATTATCAATATCCTAAAATTATTTTGCTATACAATTTTGTTAAATTTTTTATTGAATTTATCATCAAATTCCCAAATATGCTAAGAAAATTTAATATCTAATAAATTATATAAATTGTTTTAATATGATTTAAAATTTGTGGAAAAAATACGCAAATCTATCACATAATCTTAATTTATAATTGGGAAAAAAAAAATTCATTAATGGGAAAGGTATTTATTTTTATTTCTACAATAAATTTTATTCATCGGAAAATTTGTCGCAAGATTTTTTAAATTTATCATTAAATACAATATCGGGGAATTTAACTTTTTGAAAAAATAGATTCGAATCTTAATAATTGATATTCGGTTTGCACAATCAAACAATAGAAAATTATAACCATGAAAAATTGATTGTCAAATCATCCAAGTAATTATTTAACAAAGCACAATAAGGCTGTATAAAAGTCACTTTATTTATATGATAGGAAATTTTTTCTGCTGTTACAATAATAATTATTCAGATCACTCCACTAAAATATTCAAAAAATTTAAAAGTTAATTTTTATACTTCTTAATAAAATGATGGTTATTTGTAATAGTCAAAACATTTATTATTAAATAAATTAAAAAATGAACTTTTATATGGCTTAAGATGGCATGTCAGATATTTTAAACAGAAAATTATCTAAAGTATTGAAAATCACAAGCATGCATCTATAACACACAAATATTTTTCCTATAAGTCTATTCTATAGGACTTTTTCAATATATCTAAACTACAAACCAGCAAATTTAATATTGAGAATTTAATCCTAATATATTTTTAAAAGAATTGCAAAAAAGTCAGTTATCCAACAAGAAACAAGATTATACTGTACTTACTATGTAAAGATTATAATTTAATAAGAGATACAATAAATTATTTAAAACTATATTAAAACTGAATGGTATTCCAAAATATAAACACAATGAAATGAGATTTCTAATTATGTAGTAACTATATAACAGATAGCAAATGGAATTTAATACATATATATTATATATAAAATAAATATGGAGTTAAAATAACTATTCAAACACTAAACATTTTATATATTGATTCATCTAACTCTATCTCACACTCCCTATATATTATTTTAAATTATATATATAACATAACATAACAGTTGAAATCAATTTGAAAATAAATTCTGTTCTGTTAATAACATTAAATTTTTTGTCATTAAAATTTTATAAAAATTGAAAAAAATTGAACTGAATGAAGCAAGAAAAAACTACACTTAAACTTTCATTAAAATTAATTTTATTTATTTAATAATGTCTTTGTCTTTAATATTGTTATTTTAGAAATATAAAATTCTCGTCACTCCGATTATACAGCCATAAGAATAAATCGATAGGCATACATTATACCGTATAGCATACAAATTCAATTTTAAAAAATTAGCAGTATTTACATACATATAGTAGGAAAAACCTCAATTATTACGAAATACCTTGTAATTTATCATAAAAATAAAAAATATTGGCACCATTTATAAAATTTTAAATTCATTAAATCACATATGGTCAAATACAAAATATATTAATATTTTATTTATAATATATCTATCATTAATTTTAATTACTATTATTCTTTAAAATAACCTTTTATCAGATATTTATTTCTGAATTCCAATGAAATCAAACATTAAGAAAATGTGTTTCCCCTTTGAATTCGAAACAACTATAGAGGGCGTATTATGATTTTATAAGATAATAGAAACTTCTGTGGATTTTCCGGATATTTATGAGACGTTTATAGATTTCCAACGGAGAATTAATAAAATATAATTATTTAGAATTTATTTCATATGATATTCTAACTATTACTATTAAATATAGTTGATAAATATTTATCATAAAATTTTTTTCGAATTCGTTTTTTTTATAATACAAAAATTGATTTTAAATGTTTTCATATCATTTCTTTCATATAAAAGTTTTTGAGATGTAATACTAGTTAATGTAACTAAAACAGTAATTTTAATTAATAGTTATATACGAAAACATTATCGATTATAACCAAAAATAACGGAAAATTAACATTAATTACACAGAATGTTATCTATTTTTTTTCAATTGAAAATTATATTTTACTTTTGCATTCAATGTTTCGAAATAGTAAAAAATATGTATTTTTCACTCTCCCGTCTTTATAATATTTTTTTAAAATACCGATGTATCCAAGATAATGATTTAAAGGAAAACAATTTTGCTTAACGGGATCGATATTTATTGAATTTAATATATGTATAATCGTAACTTTGCATAATAATTAACAACCATATCCGAAAGGGTGAATACAATATATTCTCTTTCGATATCAAAATCATTATCATATTGTATTCCTACATAAAAGATCATATATATTATAGATAACGAAATCTATACAGAAAAGATAATAAATTTTTGTTAGATGATTGAGAAAAAGGGAAATAGGAAGAAAAAATTCACTGGAAATTTAATGACAACACCACGTGTCGTAATCGCGGATATAAAAGAATGATCATTAATTTTTATAATTCCAGGATTAGAATAATATATGAGAATGTGCGAAATAAACAGTTCAAATAAACTCATTTACGTTTTTATACATTGTATTGCTGCAAAAAAAAAGTTGTTATCTGAAGCAATAAAGCATTTTTCAAAAATTATTTTTCATGTTTAATCCTTTTCGTAAGACTATTGAAAAATTCAATCAGAAAGAAAATAGAACCAATTTATATCTCGATGAATACGAGAAAGTTAATATTTGGGCATCTGAAGGTGATTGCTGGCAAGAAATCAACTATTTTCAGATAACCAAATATTGTGCCAGTAGTTAGATATTTTTATCATTTATTAAATAAACACGTGAATTTTTCTATTTGTATTTCTAATATGGTAAACAACAATTAGAATTTGAAATAACAGATTAGTTAAGATCAATGAATCGATCACGTGTAAACCCGATATTGGAAGACCGGGGATGATTTTAACACTATTTCACGCTATGAAAATTTCAATTTCAGAATAACAAGTCATTGTAAAGATCATTTATTAATCTCTTTACCATTCAAAGTAAATTTGATTCGATTAAAATTAATATTTTAAAAAATGATTTTTAAAAATGATGTCAAACGTTACAACCTATTCCTCTGGCTAAATTGTGGGGTAGGGCTGTAACATTACAAAATTTTACTGAAATAAAGCCTGTATCCAAGTTTTTTTGCATTCAAATTTTAGGATAGAGCTCAAGGACTATTATAAAACGTGCTTGATAGAGCCTAATAAGTTTCAATTTAATCCTCTACTGAATAATCACGGCTATCTCCGTTCAAATTTGAACCGAGCGGTTAGAGCTAGAAATTTCTATTATTCACTTACTCATGCTATCGAGCATACATACAAGGAGTATATTAGATAAATAAAATCCATAAATCGAATCCGCAATAGCTATTATTGAAATAAATAAGATTTTAATACATTATTAAAATTTTACATTAACTTATCATACTAATGTCTTAACTCTCTTATTTTATAAAAAAAAAAAAACGCTTATATAATTTTAAAAGTCATATCATTAAGAATGACTTTTATGATTCATTTTAATTAACTGAGCATCTTTAATTAATCATTTCAAAATAGCACATGTTCGGAAAATAAGCAGTTTATATATATATATATATAATCTAAATTTTATTATTGAAATGGAAGAACCACCAAAATCATTACCCAAGACATACTCGTTTTACGCCTCTTTACAAATGGACTTGAAATAAGGTCAACGTCAGGGATATAAATGATCTCACCACGAGTAATCCACAGCCGTTGTAGGATAGGTCGTTCAGAGAAGAAAGGAATTCAATCTTCAGATGGTATGCGATTCGCTTGCCATCTGGCAGTTGAACCCTTTCCTTCAATTTATTTAAAACTTCAATTTTAGTAAATCTTTCAAAATTTACTAGTTTGATAATTTTGTAAAATATCAATACCATATGAGCCTCTCAGAAGCCAAATTAATTAGCTCCATTTTTTGTAAATTTCCAAATTTCAGCATCAGAGCACATTATTAGTGAAAACCACGGTGAAAACACGTTTGGGTACTAAAATTGAGAAATTTACAAAAAATGAGTTAATCAATTTGGTTTCTGAGAAGTTCATATGATAATTAAATTTCACGATTAATAAATTTAGAAAACTTAAAAAAACAAAATAAGTTTGACGTATATTCTATGTACAGTAATTTCAATGCTAATTAGATTAACTGTAAAAAAAACAATAATTGAATGATTGGGCTATTTTATAGCTTTAATTCCGTATAATTCATAGTATATCACTTGATGATGTCACTGTAAAGAAATGCTACTTTGCTGTATAAATGCTGCATATTGTGTCTGCTGATTGGCTACAGACAAAACTACTTTTTACTGTAGTAGTTATTCGGTCTGGAACAATTAGCAAACAATGTAGCAAACATATTTAGCACGTGTGTAGTCTTTGTGACGCAACGAAACACATCAAGGCTATGAATAAATACATCATCCAAACAGATTTTGAACGGAATGTTATAAGTAGGAATTGGAGGACAAAGTATAGGTCAAAATATAAAAAAAGAAGAAGATAATAGCAGTAATATTTATGTTTTAGTCAAAACAGCGCTAGTTTAGAAGTTTGTAACAAATTGTTTATTTTGTTATTTACATTGGTAAGTAAATATTGAATGTTTTTAGTTGTTTTATCTCTATGATTAGACTGTCAAAACGTATTGGTATGAATTTAATTTTATATTGAAAAATGTTGATTAAACATACAACATACTATCTTTAATTTATAAAATTATGTACTATTAGAACAACATTCAACAATTCGTTATGGCAATTAACCGAATCTTATTATGTAGCCAGTAGTTCGCCGATTTTATTCAATTTGCTTATTGCGTACACAGTAGTAGGTCGGAGGGTGGCAGGTACTATATTATGCGAATGACAATCTAGCGTGTTAAGTGAATATAATTGTTATCTTTTCTTTCAAAAATCAAGTACAATTTATTCTAATTCGATAATTTGCATCACAGATGCTGTAACTAATTGAAATTTGGAATCAGATTAATAGATTCTAAAAAATACAGTAAAGCTTTTATCGATAGTTAATGTTAACACTAAAGTTTTTCAATTAATTAAACCTAATAAATATTAATCTTTCATGTCGACAAATAATTTGAAATATTATATATATAATTTTTTAATTTTTACTGCCGCCATCTTGAAGGACACTACTTCAAGTTTAATACATGTATATCTTGGATAAAAAGAATGTTCTAAAATTTGAACAACAGCCGAAAAAGTAAATTACAAAATAAAATATAGGCCTAATTATTATAAAATAAATCGAAAATCTATTCAAATATCTATAAATATAACGTTGTCTATATATATTAATAGACATCGTTATATATTTTAACGATGTCTATTAATATATATACATGAGCAAAGTGAAATCTTACTGAAACTTCGCCCCTCTGTATCTTATTTGCGGATGGTCTTTGATCCTGGTAGGAAGCCTACGTTTTCGTGATTTAAACCTCCTCTTTCGATCGATGCAAATTTTGTTGTTCTGCAATTATTGCAAACCTATCATCCCATGTTTTTCAATTTTTTTAATGCATGAAATACATTACAAATTATACTGTATATAGGCCTAGTACTTTGTCGTCAAAAAATTGCTGCTTTAGGAAACATTAAGTGAATTGGCCGAATGTGCCGCGTAGAAATGCTTCGGCTTTCCACCAGCTGATCCTCCGCAGGGGTGGGCTAACGCAATCTCTACAAATTTTAATTTTCACTAAAATTAACCTTGGCCCAGTTATACTAACGATTAAAAACTTTATGAATCATAACTATAAAAACTATTTTATAGTTATAATTCATAATTCATCAAACTTTATTTGAAAAGATGAATTTAATAAAAATACTTGTTTTCTAACAACCTAAAATTTCTTACTTATCATTGTATGCAATTTTTAAAGGAACTAGTTTAAAGAAAAACAAGCTGCGTATTATAAAACACTGCCTGATTGAGTAACTGAGTTGATACCAAGGTAAATACATAAATGAACCATATTCTAAAATCAGACCACAATTCGAACGCAAGTATATAATAGAGTGCTTGAAAACAACATGATGATAATGGTTTTGTCAGAACAGCGCATATATTCATTGCACATATGTGAAACATTTCTTGCTCTGAGTCTCCCAAATATTAAAACGAAAATACTGTAATTGAAATACTGTGTCTTTCAACAAAAGTACTTTCAAGGTCAAATTCGACGATCAGTCTTTACAGTTAGGGGTTAACTATAAGCGATACGTTATAAAACGGATCACAGAATTACCATTTTCGATTTGATTTAAAAATATCTGTAATCAGATTAAGTTAAAATACTTTAATCTTTATAATTTTAACATTTATAAAGAAATTTTTATTAAAAATTTATATATTTTTTCTTTTTGTTTTTATTATATATTTGGCTAGTCTTAATCAAACGTTCAAACGAAAATACTGGATAAATCCTAAAAAGGACGGTTCGTTTAAGTTTTGAAAAGAATTGTTAATAGTCCTTAAAAGGACTTTACAATGGCAAGGAAGGTACTATACATCTCCAACAGTTGTTGGCAATTTAATTGGCATGTTTACTATTTCCAGGTCATCTACTGTTTTGCTGAACAGTAGATGACCTGGAAATAGCAAAACAGTAGACGATATCTACTGTTTTGCTTTCTTCGATTACAGTTCTTTTAAAATTGTCGATACAGAAACATTAGTAGTGAGTAAAGTTTCATTGAAGATATCACTTCGCATAACTTCACTGTCTTCCAAAGTATTTATATACGTTTAAAATAACATTTCTAGCTTGACTACCCAATGTTTCTCCTCGCTTACAAATAATTGTGGTATCCCCATTATGGTTTCATTCATTGTATTTATTTAATTTTAAGTGATTAGAGATTTAATTTAATATTTAATAGCATAACCATGAAATTTAAAGTAAACAAACATTGACAATTCTTAAGAAAAAGAATAACATTTCAAATTAGCGATTGTAAAAAATAAACTGCTATTGGACGAACGAAACGGAAACCGACTATTCTATTGGTTAAACTGACCTCTGCAATCCATAAGTTCTTTATCGTATAAAGCAGTCCATCTTTAGCTGAAAAGGATATACGATAGTAACGATTTACATCAATTCATTACCGTATTTGGTATTTTTTTTTATAATTAAACAATCTGAGAATATAAGTAATGAAAATTAACAGTTATTTCAATATATCAAATACAGGCAGGTAAAACAAAGGAGAGAAAATAATCAACAGTAGAGCGAAAGCATTATTTTGGTCACGTGATAATAGTCAAACGTTATGGCGACTATTTCGGACATGAGCGAATGTGAAGGCTCCAAATCAGTGTATGAAATATATTTTGAAAATGGCATGAGATTGACCGATTATTCTCTTAGCGAAGTATATCTATATGCAAGAAGACCTTTCGATTATCACTTTTGTCACGATTTGAGAAATTGGTACAAGCTCAGCTTATATCTATATTGGCTGAATGATGCACAATTTTTCACTGCAGTTTTCTTCTATTGTACTGTATATATTTTATTGCTTTTGTTCGTTTGCTTTCTTTTTTTTGGAATTGACTAAAATGGATGAATATCTCTATGCAAGATCATTTTTAGAAACAATATCAATGCATAATACACATCATTTAGGCAATTTAGTAGAATGGTGCAGGTAAACTAACTTTATATCGAGAAATCTAACCTGTTAATACAAGGTTTATCCGGAAAGTAATGCAATTAAGTGCGTAAAAAAAATTTATCCCAAGATATCGTTACAAACGTTTAAAATTCTTCAAAGTACGCCCCTTGGGCACCCACACACTTTTGCCAGCGACTCTTCCATGCATGGTATGCATCCTGGAAGGCTTTGACGGGGACCTCGTTTAGAACCTTTGTCACGGCGGTTTGGATCACTTCAGTGGTTCCAAAACGGACTCCTTTCAGGGCGGTCTTGATCTTTGGGAACAAAAAGAAATCTGCCGGAGCCAGGTCAGGACTGTAAGGGGCCTGGGACAACATTGCTAAGCTGTGCTTGGTCAGAACACCCGGACGCGCAGACCGGTGTGGCTGGGAGCATTGTCGTGGTGCAACAGCCAGGTAGCGGCGATCTCCTTTCGAGTGCGGATGACCCTTTTTCTTAAC
>WUQG02036363.1:0-10827 GCA_011317285.2 Androctonus mauritanicus | reverse complement strand
ATGATTTATAACAATAATAAAAGAAATTTATGATATAATTTAATTTAAATATTTTTATAACATCACTTCACATTACTGTACAGTGTACATATAGCCTACTCGACTTATGACCAATTTGTGTTACGACCGGTCTGTCGGAACCGATCATGGTCGTAAGTCGAGAACTAGCTGTATGATATTTTAGGATGAATTGTTTATAAAGCAAATGCCAATACACAGTTTTAAATATATTTTGGATATGAATTTTTTAATTCACTGAAAAATTAGCAATATATACAGTTTTAATAATTCAATATTTTAGAAATTAAAATGAATTATGTTAAAGCAGAATGTAGTCTTTTTTTAAGTCAATAGAAATTTGCAAGAGCGTTAACAGAAAAAAACTTTTTATTCTCACAAGACTCTTATTTTGTATAATGTCATATTTCATGTGTGCTTGAAATTTATAGAATGTAAAATTCAAATTCAGAATTACAAGTTTTTTTAACAAATGGTGATTTGTATAAAAATTAAATACAGAAGGTTATACAGGAAAGAGAACCAAAGATGAAACAGTCACTTTGAGCTTTCTATTTATTTCATCTTTAATTTTTCTGAAGATAGATAGTCTTGCTTATCTTGAGGTAACAGAACAAAAACAAATTACATAAGAATATCTCTTTAGTCCCCCATATAATTATGTTAGACCCAATAAGAACTGCTTTAAATAGTAGTAAGGAAACATCAGTCATAAATCATAATTTGTTGAAACGTTTTCAACTATAATATGTTACTATCTTCAGCATTACAAATCAGAATTACAACTTTTAAAGAAAAAATGTCTAAGAATTACAAAATTTTTAAAAATAAAAACATTTAAAAATTTTTATAATTACATTAACAAAATAGATATAATGCTTTTAAAATAGAGCATTTTCTGAGTAGTGAGATCCTTCTTGTTATAGGACAAGTTTTTAGCTATCTAACAGAGTCCAAAAAGATAGGGACAGTTTAAAAGATAGAAAGAATTTACTTTTGAGAAATATGCACAGGGATAACTACTATAATTTAATTTGGAAGCACTAAAGCGATGAATGGGGCAGATCTTTTAGAAGAATATCATTTAATACTAGAAATATTAAAGGTCTCATAATGTATCTCTGCAGTTTTTTTCATGAACGTTATTAGATATCAATCTAATTATAGCATTTTGCTAATCTACTTGTAAATCACATTCATAGGATCTAACAATAAGAGCTATGGTTAGACTTCCCATAAATATATCATCTTTATGTAAAGTGATCAGACATCCTGGATTATGTGGGACTTTCTCAGATTTGAGTTGTCTATGTTGCAATGAAAACTGTCCCAGATTGGACATCTAACATTTTTAACATTTTTGCAATGGCACAAAGTTACCATTTCTTCTACTTCATACCAGATGATACTATTATTATTAACTGGCAATAAATGTTTCTACTTATATATGACAAGTATTGAAGATGATAATACTATTATGGAGATTGTTACAGAAATTATCAATTCAAAATTCAAACTAAAAGAAAAAACACAGTCGAGTGCACAAACATTGAAAGCAATATTACAAGTTAAGTGCAACTTTTCCAATTCTTGTGAAGAATTGGAAAAGTTTTAAGAATAAAACTTTTCCAATTCTTCACAGGAATAAACTAATAAGATTTTATAAGAATAATTCAAGTAATGAAGATTTATTAAAAATTTCACTCTGCGAAAAAATATATATAAATAATGTAATTATTTATTTAATATTATTCATTATATTGATGATTGCATCTATATAGTCATTTTTGATATTTTTGTATTGAGACTGTTATTTTCTGTGTGGTTAATTTTTTGTTAAGAAAAGAATGCATTTTTAATTTTTTTTAAATTAATTTATCAGAAGTATGTGTTTTTTATAATTTTTATATTAATAATTGCATAAAAAGATAAATCCAAGACATTTTAATGACACACAACTAAATAAACTAATAAAATAGTATCCTCATCAATGTGTTAAGCATTTTATTTTTATTTGGACATGTCCTGCATTCCAACATAAAATATCTGGTCATTGTTTACAGATTTAAGGAATATGATAAGAATGGTAAATTAGTATGTTAATTAGATTATTGCCTTCTGCTAAAATTTCAATTTTTCTATGTTGAAGAATAATTAAACTGTACCAAATAATAACTAAGCTAATAATAAAGCTAGAATAATTATAAATAACTAAAGCAATTGAAATTGTCATTCATCTCCTAACTTCAGATCTGCTTGTTTCAATCTCTGATTAGTAGCAACACAGGTTTAATGGGAGCAACAAGAATAGTTATCTCTGTGCAAATTTTAATATGGGCAAAAATACTTTTTTGCCTTCATATTATTTTATATTTAAGAATATAAATATTATCTATAAATGCAAATAATTCATAATAAATTAAAATACAGTAATTGTATATAGGAATCTCCAGATTTTACATCATCTCAAACTTATAACTTATTCTTTTTCCAAGATCAAATTTATTAATCAAAGTGAGAAAATTCATTTCTATATTGCATTTATGCCATTAATAAATTGTTATTTAAGTTGCAAATAATATAGATTTCACATACAAAGAGATTTTTCTTGCCTCCAAACAACATGTTTAATTCAGTCCATTGATCTAAGACATGGATTTGATCATAGATCTTCTGGGTGGAAAGCTGCACTACTTCTACTGATTTATATTGAAGAACAAGTAGTTCTATGGAAATGAATTCCATTCTGATCTGATTTAGGATCAATTCCAGATCCTATACCTTTAGATTTTTTCAAGAAGAATCAGGACCTGTTTCTTTGAACCTTCTTCTTCACTTTATGGTCGATCCTAATACAGATATAGGCAGCTAATAGTGAATGCTGAAATAGCACCACTATTTAGTAATCTCTAGTAAAAAAACAACATAAAGCAAGAAAGGAAGATCTAACCAAGATACAGGTATTTATGATTAGCATTGACAAAACACTAAAGGGCATTTGGAAAAAAGTTTACCATTTTTTTACAAATATTCAGTACTAATATGCGAGTCCAAAAGTTGATCCATTGCTTAATCAACAAAAACAAAACCCAAAGTGTTATGACTACAAACTTAATTTGGAAGTTAATTCTGAAGATATTTAAGTGCTATACACTGATGATGAGGAATTCAAAATCTACATTCTTGTTAAAATTTAGAATCAAAAGTGCTTGAATAATCTGATTTTAATCTTTGTCTGCAAATGACAATTTAAAAATTGACTGAGGTGCTTGAACTCATTGAAGCTGCAACAAGATTTATAAGAACATTGATTCATATGAGAATGAATATCAACAACAAGGTAAGAAAATAAGAAGGATGCTTGTTTGTGTTTAGAAGATTCTAAAAGAGAACAAGGTATATTTATCATACAAAATTCAGCACTTGATTTTTTCAGTCATGATCAAAGACTTGTTCATCACAAATTTATTATTGTATATCAGTGATTATCTAGATGGCTTGTGTATAGTTAAAAAGAATGTGCTTTTTCTTCTTAAATTGCCATTTGATTATCAATGTGCTATTTTTTATAATTCTGTCATAAGTATTGTACAGAATAATTATATCTGTTTTTCATGATGAAAATTTTTGCTCTAAACCAATAACTTCCTTTTTTTATTACATTTATGGGAAAATTAGCTTTTACATTATGAATAATGTCTCCAGTCTCAGTCCCACCTACAACTGTAACTTTGGGGATGACTAGTTTATAGTTGGTTTAAATAAAAATATTTTTCATTGCAATCTGTATCAAAATGATTTTTCATTTTTGTATAATTTTGAGAAAAACTATGTAAGAATGATCATTGAAAATGACTTTGATGATATGCTTTTTAATTCTTCATCTTTAATCATTTTAAAATATTGGACATAATATATTGAAAATAGACAATTATTTCTTTCCAGGATTGGTCCATTTGTGCATTCAGATTATATAATGATAATTTTATACTAACGGTAAGAAACAAATGTATTCTTCAGACTTATATTTTCAAATAAAAAGTTTAATAAATTATAAGATAGGGGTAAAATTATAAAATAGAATATTTTGAACACTAGTAATATTTTTAGTTATTAATATAATTTCTGAAATGAGATAAATTTTAGTCTAAATTATCATTATATGGAGACTGCAACATTAGATTTCTTTAGATGTAAAGATATATAGGTCCAGTATATGTACTTAAATATATATTTATATAGGAAATATGTTTTCTGTATAAATATATATTTTTAAGAATTTTTACTTTGTGATACGCTCGTAATGCATAACATATGCTCTGACGTACATATGTTTTGACTTCTGTAGGGTCTTTGGAACAAATCACCGATGTAACTTGGGTATTGTCTGTATATTTTGAACAGCGCAAATTGCAAAGTCTATACAACTTTAAATAGGATTTTAAAAATGAAAACTGAACTTTTACTACATTTAACCAGCAACTGGCAAGTAAACTGAAAATCAACTTGTCCATATCAAATCCAAAGAGCTGGTAATACTTTAAACAATATACAATAGAGTGCATGCAAAATACTGTAATTGCTTGTTTGCAAGCTATCATGATCATTCATTGTTTGTTCTGGGCATCAAAACTTGTTGAAAATTAGACTTAGAAGCATTTGTTTATTTCATTTGTATTAAACAAATATTAATCGAATAAATATCTAAAAAATAAGCTTCTTAGTCCAATTTTAAAATTTTTAGTAATTAACAAATATTAAGTCAAAATTCAGACAACTGCATTATCTGAATTTTGACTTAATATTTCTTGATGATAAATTCAGTTGAATTATATTATGGAATCATCACTAGAAGAACTTTATTAAAATAATTCTGAAGAAAGATCTTATATATTTGTGTTGGATGTATTGTATAAATATATCCAACATAAATATACTACAGACTGAACTCTGTAGTATACTGATGAGTCAATACTTAAAAATATTAAAAATTTTTTAGTTTGAGAAATAAGTTTGTTGTATTTTTATTTGTGTTATCTGAATCAGGACTTTGTTTACTTATGTTGAAAAAACATCTTATTTATTAAATATCAGAAACTGTTCATACATGATTAATATATATGAATGCCACCATTATGATTTTTTTGCTATGCCTTGAATTTTAAAATAACCAGATAAATATTTTGTCAATACAGTTAATGAAGTTACTAATTCCAGATAAAGACAATATTTATTGATTATTGAGCAGTGCACATTCTGTTCCTTGAATGCTTGCTGATTTGATATAAGTTTCAATATTTCACTTACCAGTTAGAAGAAAGTTGTCAATTGCTTTATTATTAGAACAGCATTATTGATTATCAGTAAGTCACTTATATAACAGTTATTGTTTCCTTTAAGAAATTCTTCTTATGCCAATAATTTAACTTTATTTACTTTAGAAACAAAATAGGATCTGTTCTGTAAAAATATTTTATAAATTTGAACAATTTTTAATTAATAAAAAATTATAAATGTCAATTCTATCATATAGTTCAACTGTCCATATAAATGCCAATAGTTATTAGTTTTACTTCAGACTGCTAATGGCCTTTTTCTGTTTTCCAGCATTTTTTGATATTTCAATAATGAACATATGAAAAAAGCAACTAACCATTTTTATACAACAGTTTTAATTATATCAAATAGCTTCCAAAATCAGTTTCTATACTGAATAGTAACTATTGATTAAATGTAAATTGCCATTATCTCTAGCACAATAATATTGAACTATGTGTTATGTCTCTCTGACAGTTTTAACCATCAGATGGCAAGTAAATTACTATATATTTTTCAAAAACTCATTTATTCATGGAAAATGAATTAAAAATTGTGATTAATATATTTTCACCAAATAATTATTTAAACATTTAGAAAATATATATCGGCACGGCAAGATATAACTGATTTAGCATCTCTTTTTTTTCTTAAATTAAAACTAATATTCCAGATTTGTCATTTCTAGTATATGCTCAAAATCTTTAATATAAGATGTCAAGATGCCACTTATTATTTTTAATTATTTTACTATCAAAAATCGAAAATATTAGGAATGTCTTGTTCTAAAGGAAGTTCCGAAGATTCTATATAAAAAAATTTTTCATTATATGCCTTTTTGTTTTTATGTAATTCATATTCTTCTGTCCCATATTAAATCTATAGAAGAATTTCAATCCATTTTCTTCATATCTGAACAGCAAGTAGATAGTGGACATGAATGCATTATTATTTATATTCATTACATTGTTAATTAGTTTACTTATCATATATATGCATTAGTATAATTTACACAGTACTGTGTCACTGTTTTGATGCTTTTTAGGCTGTTTTATACTTAAATTGGAAATACCTTAAAATAATGAAATTTAGGGAGCATCTACAACAGTTGTCTCTAACTTATGGCTCAGTATGCCCTTTATTGTGGCATTTGTCACATTTATTATAATCACAAAATTATATAAAATATATTTAGAAAAACAAAAATTACAACCATCTATCATGAGATATTTAAAAATTAAAATGTTTTTATATTCAGTGTAACAACTACCAATCAAGCACTATTCAGCAGTATTATTCAAATGTCTTTATAATACTGCCGAATACTGCTTGATCGGTAGTTGTTACACTGAGTAAACTAATGTAATGCAGTTATATACTGACATGGATAATGTTTTTATAAATTGTATTTTAGAAAAATCAGAATTTTTTTCAATACAAAACATCCACTCAGATTTATAAAAGTTTCTGTCATTTATAAATGGTTTTGTAATTTTGAACATAAATTGAGGCATATTATTTTAAGGAAATTAAAATGTAAATTATAATTAATATATGTTTATATACATATATATATATATATTAATTATAATTTAATTCATGCAATAAGTATATAATTTAATGTAACATAATATATATATACATACAACTATTTGTAAATAGTTAATATAATCAATCCCTCAGTTTATTTACCTTGTATAAAATATCTTTTCCTCATAACGCATTAATTTTAAATGCAGCCTCCAATCAACTAAACATTCTAAAATGCTTTTTGAAGAGAATGATTTTGAGAATGCTGGTCTACGGTATGTAAAACCTGAATTTTTATTATGAAAATAATAATAATAAATATAAATTTAAGAGAACTATAGCCTGTGTATTTAGTTTTCCCTTTATTTTCAATCAATGAGAAGTGAGCACTTATTGAATAGTATTGCCAGTGATGGAAGTCTACAGTGAGTTTCACTTTCTTGGTTTGGATTGTTTTTTGTTTATGATGGGAAAGTATTTGTGTTTAGGACCTGGAAAATTAATTCATTATCAAGAAAGAGAGATTATTTACAATGCTTATAAATATTTAAAAAAAACAAGAATTCATATAATATTGCTTCATATACTAAAAACTTGATATTATTTATATATATATACACAATATATTTGTAATTCATATTAAAAAAAGCAAGAAAATTATTCAATAAAATTAAAATATTATTTAAATCAATATTAAATTAAATAATATTTGAGTAAAAGTTAATCAGTTGGTTATCAGATTTTGAAAATAATAATTTTTATAATTTCTATTTCTAGTACTTAGGTAAAATACAGAAAAACTTTTATTACAGTTAGTATATAAACACAAAAATGTTTTTTTATTGGTTTGACTCTCATCAGCTGTACATATACTACATACATATATTATGTAAGGCTTAATTATATTAAGAATTAAACAGTTTAATTCTTAATGTTATTAAGCTTTATATAATATATGTATATAGTATATGTATAAGTAATGAGGGCAGACTGAAAATGTTTCTGTATTTATATACTAACTATAATGAAGGTTTTCTGTATCCTACTTAGTTCAAGAAATAGAAATTGCATCATTGGAAAGTAGTGAACTTTCAGATATTAATATTTTTATTACATTATAAACATTTAAAAAGTGTAGCCTGATGATAATCATTTATATGCATAAAAATATCAAGTGATAGTAGAAGCTATATTATAGAAATTAATTGAAGATTAATGGACTTTTGATTCTCCTTTTTAAATTTCTATGATTGGGGAAAAAATTTGTTATATTTCTGGATAAATAAAATTAAAATATTATTATAAATGGTTTCAATGATGGCCTTGAATTCTATGAATTATCCTCATTTTAATAGTTTTAATGCCTACTAATTCTACTGTGAATATAACTGACTGGCCATTCTGTTTTGTTCAGATTTTCTGTTAACTGCTAGTAAAAATATTTTCATTTTATTGTTATTGGTTAAAGTCTATGATATCATATGTGACAGTTTTTCAAGAGAGAAATTCTTAATATTCAGATTATAATTCTTATTGTTTAAACTGCTAGAAATTTTTCTATGACTATTTTAAAAAAGTATTTTATCAAATGTTTAATTAATCTTTTTAATCATAACAAATAGAACATGATTTCACTATAGTTTAAATAACACTATATTTATATATAATTTTGAATTAATAAATCTTTTTTAATGAGTTTGGAATTAATAAATGCTATCTTTTGAAGCCAACAGCTGTCATGTTATTAGGAAGATATGTATTCCCAGCTGTCTATTTTTTTTATAACATTCATCATAATTATACTGTTTTTGTTTAATATACACAATATTAGATATGTATTTGAGCTGCAAGAACTGTTAATGATTTCTGTATAGATTTGTTTATGTAGGGGTTACCTGTAATGTAAATTGGTAAAGAGTAAAGAATAAGAATATTTAATAATTATCTTAAATGATATCTTGAACTAGATCCTTCTAATAAGAATAAATAAATAAAACTCATTTTAACAAATAAACAATATAATTTATTATTCATTTGCTAAAAGAATCTTGTGTATATCCTCTTTATTTATTATAATACAAAATATTATACTAAACATATACATTCAAAAATATAATTTGAATAATAAACAATGCACTGAGACAGGTAAAAAGAAGTAAAAAACTATAAAATTTTATAGTTTTTACTGCTTGTCACCTGTCTCAGTGTTATCCTTATTTATGATTTATCAGGATAGTGGTTTTTAATTTTTAATAGAATATATTATTTGAAATTTTTAAATTTAAAATTGTGTGTATAATTTCAGATATTAATGATTTAAACTATAGCCGTAAACTATATAAGAAATTAAATCAATACTATTGTAAAAATAAATATACATAAAAGAATATATAACTCTAATAAGCAATAATATACCTAATTCTTGATTTGCATGATACTCAAATGGCATGATTTCAGTTTTTGGTTTGTATGAATTTGATTATACAAATTTTTGTTTTACACAGTACTAATTTGGTTTAAAAATAGTTTAAGAATAACAGAAGAAAAAAGTATGTGTGTTCATTAAAAAACTTATTAACTGCTGTCTCATGAATAACAAAATTTTTGACTGTTGCTCCTTCAGTAATAACAAGCATCTTCTTTATATACAATATATACATAATCATTTACAATTTATATTCAGTTATTATTAGAATTGACAATTAAACATGTAATATATAAATGATGTATAAAAAATAAACAGTTGTGTTAACTTTTCAAATAAATTATTTCCTATCATCCTTTTTTTCTTCCCATCTGTAAACGTTTTTAATTTGCTAATGCATATTCTGTCCAATTCCTCTAACTTTGGAGACTCTCTGGATGGAGTTTGGTGATCCCGATTCTGTTTCCGCATCTCTGTATCCGAAGAATTATCCATGTTGTTTTCTTATAGCTGTAGAAACTAAAGATCTAATGAAGCTTTCAGTTCTCGAATTAAAGAATCGGATTCTTTAATTCGAGAACTGAAAGCTTTGTTAGATTTTTAGTTTCTACAGCTATAAGAAAACAACATGGATAATTTTTTGGATACAGAGATGCGGAAACAGAATCGGGATCACCAAACTCCATCTAAAGAGTCTCCAAAGTTACAGGAATTGGACAGAATATGCATTAGCAGATTATTTCCTTTCAATTAAACATGATGTTTAAAGACATTTAAGTCTATCCAATTGCAATTTCTTTGCTGATCCTGAAAATCTTTTTGGAAAATGATTAAAAATAATTCTGAGGAAGAATAAATGGAGCTGTAGTAGTGATGTCTTTCAAGTGAGAAAGAACAATAATAATTTTACATTAACCAATAAAGAAAATACAGAATAAATTATTGTTTTCATAAATTTCACTTCTTCATTCTTTTTTACTGCACTCCATGTATTATCCTTAAAAGTTTGCTACATGTTTATACATAAAAATAAAATATTAAATTCATTTTAAAAATAAATTAATTATTTACTTGAGTATTATCAAATCTATCCCTCCATTTTCTATACAAATGTTAAGTTTTGATTTATACGATTTTCATTTACCTGGTATTTTTGCAAAACCAATCTACTGTGTAAATTGAGAGTTAGGTGTAGTTGATAATTAATAGGCTATATAACATATACCATAAAACAAATTTTAATTAAAGTATTTCTCATCAGAAATATTTTCTATTACTTCTTATCTTACAAAAGATGAACTCTATTGTATTAATTATTTTATTATTCTTTATACTTCTAAATACACACAGTTTCAAATTATAAAATATAAATAGAACAATATTTTTGGATTATCTGCTTTTTCAATTCAAATTTCATATACAGTAGAAGCCGCTTATTGTAATCACGGATATTGTTATCAGACGTTTAATGTTATCAAAATGGGCTGGTCCCGAATCATCCATATTAAAATGCATTATAAAAACTCCGCTTATAGTAA
>WUQG02036352.1:0-10828 GCA_011317285.2 Androctonus mauritanicus | reverse complement strand
AGTAACAAGCATATAGTCTCGTGCGGGGAAGTTATCGCTTTGCACGTAAATAATAGTCTATAGATGTTTAACTAATGTAAAACAAAGCTTCAGCACGAAATATTGATGTTATACAAGTATTTAGACAAACAAATACGATCGAATCACCATAAATTTATCTAAGAATTAAATTAATACGATTATGAACTCTTACTATCTACAGTTTTTAAAAATAGCGTGTGCTATGAGAAAAACTGTTTGAAGAAAATACGTAATATACGATTGAGTTGTATATAAAAGGCTTTAACGCTTTTTATATATATAAAAAAAATATTAAATTCTGTTTATTCAAAATTTAGAATAATTAATAAATTCTTTATAGGTTCCAGTAAACGAATTAAAATCAGATATGCGAACGTGAGAACAAAATTGTCAAGAAAATTAAAAGAAATACATAAAAATCACCCCATATTTTGTCATTCTATAAACGATTTCAACTGGTTAAATAATTATATGTTTTTTTGTTTTCTTTTTTAAATTAAAAAATATTTGAAAAGAAAAAAAAAAAAACAAGATTATACTGTAGACTAATCTATAAATCACAGTCCATTAGATGCTAACTATGCAAATGTTTAGCTCTGTTTAGCATTAATTATACAAAAAATCTTACGAATTCTGTAGACGTAGACCTATTTTTTGAAAATATTCAGTCCATTAATTTTATAATTCCGATCTATCTGTTAAGAATAAAATAAATCTGATAAACACAAATCATGTGCTAAAAACGGTAGAATATAGGAATTTTGCAATGTTGATATTTTGTTAGATGTTAGAGATAAAAGGTCTTTTTTTAAGTTTGTAATTCAAACAAAAACGTACTTATAGCAGATTATATAGATTAGTTTGTGTGTGTACTTTCTGATTTAATTTTAGGGTAATTCTAAATATTTTCGCTATATTAAAGTTATTTGTTATTTATTAAATAAATAGAAAGTCGATGCATTAAAGTAGATATTAACAAAAAAAAAAAAAAGTATTTATTTAAACATTCTAACAATTTGCTTTTCATTAGACTATTTAGTTTCAGGTTTAATTTATAGTAAAATAAACTTATTTTCAACTACAAGAATACGATTAAGCTTATAATCAATCATTAGAACTGTACACACGACAGTTATTTGCAATGGGGAAATAGTAACGCGAACAACATATAAACTTTTGTCTAAATTTGCTAATTAGACCCACTAATTGACGTTTACTTTTTAAAATTAGAGCAAAGAACAAATCTACTAGCCTATTCGTATAAATAATTTCAGTAGAAACACCTGGATTATAAGGAGGTTTTGTTTACATAAAATTAGCGGTTATTACTGGTATTAACATGACGTGCAGGAAAACTAATAGAAAAAGCACTTTCATCCCGGATAACACTTGAGAACAGGATGACAATATTTTCTCTTTTGCACGTGTTTATACACGATTTACTGAGCTGGCAATATCGATTCTCCTCACGCAATTTTTGTCTTCGGAATGCGCTCATCAATTAAAAGAGCTCGTATAAGTCTAGTTTTATTATGAAGCAACGAAATTTTGTAGACAAAAAGACAACTTACAATTGCAATTTAGATTTTACAGACTAGCAGTCTCTAACTTTTATACATTCATTCATCAGCGTTGATAGTTTTCGAATAATGTAAAAACGTCAGTCTAAATTTTATTCTTTTTCGGAATAATTAGATAGGTAAGATCTTATAGTTTTTAATTATTTTATACTTGAGAAAAAATTTTAGTGATAAAATTTAATAATTATGGAGCACGTATTTATCATCAGTTAAAAAAAACTGAGTCATTAAAAAAATTGAAGAAATAATCATTAGATTACGAGGTATATATCATCTCAATAATGGATTTCTACTAAAGAGCTATTTATTGATGAATTTTACATTAATAGTACTTAAAAAAAAAGCATTCAAATCATAGGTATAGTTTAAGATATAAATGAAATTTAACATTATAGATTTTTCGATATTGAAGTTTCATTTATATTTTTAGTTTGTTCAACACAACGAGTTTGAAAGAAAGAATCAAACTTTCTTGGAATTATATAGTCTACGTACGAAGTTCTAACAATAACTTTACAGTTGTTGGAAGAATAAAGTCTCAAATAAGTCTGCTGTAAATTCATATAGTCTGCCTATTTGCATATAAATAAAATAAAAAATAACGATAACAAAGGGTGAAAAGCTGCTAGGTTGGTCCACAAAACTTTATCAAAAATTCTACTTGGAATATAAAATTCTTGATTTCTTGATATCTTATAAACTACTGTAATTTAAAAATTTAAATTTTATAAAGATTAAATTTTATAATGACTGAATAAAAATTCAGTTTAATACGGAATTTATCGATCAAAATTATTTTAATGATTTGTTTTCGAAGATAAAAACAAAATCTTTTAAGTTTAATATTTTAATTTAGATATTTTTTTTGTTAATCACAATAATGTAATTAAAAAGCATAATTAATAGATTTACAGTTTCTGAACGATATTACGGATAATTTATTATAATTTTGATTTTTATTGCGAATTAAATTTAGTTCGAACACCATAGTTCATACATCGAGTTAATAAAAATCTCAATGTTTCCATTTCTAATCAGTTTGAAGAAAATATATGGTTACTACATTATTATTATTTTTTTTTTTGCGACAGAAAATTACCCAGGAAATCGAATTTGACACATAGAAATAGTTGTATTTGATCGATATTATTCAGTATACAGCTTTCTGTAATTTCGGTTCTGTTTACGAGGTTTGAAACCAAATAACAATTTTTATTGTTGAGGATAACATTAAAATACAACAGATATGTTATCGTATTTATGGCAAAAGATGGCGCCAGTACATTTAAAGCGCAGTTAAAATCTCATAATATAAGACCACTAGTTGCAATCCGTCTTGTGAACAGTCGGAAGTAGTGATTTGATTTTTAAAAGAATCTACGTAGTCCGGAATCATCCATTTATTTTAAGAGAGAGAATCATTTTTTATATCCTTGTCTTTTCCCCGAAATCTCTTTGTGGAACTGAAGTCGGGGTTGACAACATCGAATCCTAGGCCATTTCTGAATTCATTTCAATAGAATCCATGGGATTTCCATTTCGTGGCAAGCAGAATCATGCAAATAAGTCGATTTCTTTGCCCCCTCACTTCAAAAATGAAAGATACGAAGTCATCAATGCCATCAAGCGAACGCAATTGCCAACAGTTGATGGAGGGAGAAGGACAAACCAAAAAAGCATAGCTTACACTTCTCACATCTTATCTCAGTTTGAATATTACAGAGAGGAACTCAATTCTTGTCTAGAAATTTTGCAAGTCTCTTTTCATCACCAACAAAATTTATTATAATCGATAGCGATGCATTAAACAACAATAAAACGAATGGAAAATTATTTCCAAGATGAATAATTATTGCTTTTTATCGATTCGAAAAGTAGAAGTATGAAACTCTCGATCAAACGAAAATAGAACCCAGCTCTTGCTGTCATTCTTATGAGGAAGAAAGAGAAAAGTACAGTATAAAATTTTCTCGACCTAGACCTCTGATCTTTCCGAATAAATCGCTTGGGTTGTTATCTCGTAAATCAAGATTTTATTTCGCATCTGTTATTAATTTAACATTCAGTTATAATTTGTTGATAATTTCCGACATTTCGATGTACAGTGTATCCGCCCGTTTTTGCTCCGACCTCTGAGTTGGTAGACCTCTTTGTCTAGACAGGATGTGCGTGTCCTGTACCAATTAACCCTATCGTATCCCGAGACGACTGCTCATACCGTCCAGGTAGTGAACGATACCAGCGTCTGTCATCGAACTTGATGAGTGGATCGTCTTCCATCTCTTGTCACTGCAACTTTTAGAAAAGTTGGAAAAATCTGTCACAACACATTGCTTTTCCAACCGTTGCCAACAATCCAGAAGGATTTTGTTTTTTTTTTCTGAAAATTTCTTAAACCCTAACTGAATTTATGTTTGACGTGTTCTTCGTGGGCTATAAAATATCCATTTCCGCATTGGTATTTTCGCAATTTGTTAAATTGCAAAATGTAATCGGTCCATATAAACATATAGCATAATAATAAATAAGTACAAAGTCATGTTAGACATTTGAATTGAACATTAAACTTTGTTTTTTTATCTTTTAGCCTACATTTTATTCTCAAAACATGAAGATTTCATTTGAAAATTTAGAGCATATTCTATATATTTTTAACTATTAAAAAATTTGACAGACTAGTTCGTCTACTCTCTCATGTTTATATTAAACAAAACTAACAAAATCTAGAATATAAAAATTCTTACTTAAGTTCTACTTTAAAAAAATGATTTATATCATATTATATTTATGTAACAATTCAAGAATTATTAATTTTATTTATTGCTTAAAAGAAGGGTAACTATTAAAACGTGAAATTTATAAAAAATAATGTCCTCATTTCACTATATTACATTTAGATTTACTCTCTGATTTTTTTCGCATACAGAACTGATCGAAAAATTTTTTTAGTAAATTAATTTTTAAACTTAATCAGGCAGAACTTTAAAATGGCTCATATCTTCGATAGGTAGTTCTATGATATTATTGTTTAAGAAATCCCTTTACAATGATAATATTTCGATTCATTAACAGAAAAGAATTAACGATTGTTAAATGGTTAAAACTCAATAGTGTATTTGGTTAGTTCGACCATAGCTAACCAGTTTTCTTTGTAGCATAAATTTTATTTATTTAATCAGTTATTATGATTTCAAAAAAAATTCCATAATTTATACATAAAGGGGTATATTTTTCTCGATCATCTATGAATCTGCTATCTAGAGAGCGAGAATTACTGTCAAAAAATTCGTCACTTCGAATTAAAAATATCCAGATAAGCCAAATAAAAGGAAGTTATATTTCCTGGGGAGAACTGATTATAAAGCACAATTTACAAACCGTTCTCATAGAAAAGGAGTTGGCATACCTAGTGTTTATAGTCAGAGTTATGAATGGAGTCGGAATGATTAGTAAAGAAACACCTGGCAATTTGAAAAAGGAAAACGAGAATTAATGTGCGAGGTTATAGAGTGAAGTTGTCACAACTTATTTTATATTGATGCATTTCTTCATAAGTGAAGTCAAACCCCGAGGCAAACCTAAACAATCTTTAAGTACAAAATGAAAGAAGTCACGATACACTATCTCGGAAGATGAAAAGAAAAATTGTCTAAGCTGCTTTTATAATATGTAAAATTTAATATCATGCAAGAAGACTGCTTCATTTTTTCCAAATTCTACTAGCGAAAGTGAATAATTTCGATTTACAAGAGTAATAAAGGACTAAAATTTAACCTTTAGACTTTAGATAATTCAATTGATGTTTTTTTAAAAGAATTATTGGTATTATTATTTAAAAGAAAAGTTTTTATTTTATTCTAATAATCAAAACTTCACTTTCAAATGGTTTAAGTAGTTTAGACCCAAACACGATAAACATCCATTACTCCTTCCAAGACAGATGAGATCTTGAACAGATGCTTTGAACTTTGATCAAATATACAGTAGTTTCATGTTTCATTTAAGTTATCGATTAATCAAGCGTTGAATGTATTGAAGATCAATTCTTCGAAGAACGAATAAGAAACCTATGAATTGATGACTAAGACTTAGTTAACACTAAGACTTAGTTAACACTGGGACTAAGCAGTCAAATTCAGAGATCGTGCGAACGACATCTTTTTGCAACGTGGCTAACATATCGTTTATCATTGCTTTCAAAATATCAAACAAGTGACATATAAAACGAGACGTCTCGTCTATTTGAAGAAAACTTCTTTTCACCTTCAACTTCCCACGAAATCTTCAACGGAAACAATACACCGAAGTCTCGTCTCAGGACGTGAATCTACGAGAGAAAAAGGACCAGCCAGTCAAAGGTCAAGGGTTGGATAGGTTCTACGTGCAAAGGTGTCGTTTTTTTCTATGTCTGTGGGAGATGCCAGATGGTCTTTATCCTGCTGACTGCCCACGACCAGGTATGATCGTTCTACCCCTTTCTGTCCCAGCTGGCGACGGTCACCATATGGTCTGGTTTGATGGAGTTTTTTCCTTTCTATTGTAACCTGCATGGATAGTGAATTGGTGCCCTAAGCAAGCTTGGGTAAATGAGAATTCGTAGACGAAAAGAGTCTGGCTGAGGAATCAAAGGATAGACTATTTAGACATAAAGGTTCCTCCTTTCAGTAAAGAAATGTCGAAGAATTGGGAACTGCTAAAGTTTTATAGTTGAACAAACTGCAAAATTTTACAAAGGAAATTTGTTCCCATGGATTATAGATTAAAACCTTTCTAATCTTTTTAAAAACTAGGTAGTAAGTATTTCTTTTATATTATTATTAAGTCGCACAACATGAAAACAGAAAACTGTTGTGCAGAACGTTTTAACTGTTTAGATATTTGTGCATACTCTGTGTAATTAAGTACCACAAATATAATTTAATAAACAGTGAGTATCATCTAAAATTTAAAATAAAAAAATGCAATTAATGACAAAATTCAGTACAAACAGAAAAATTTTCTTCTGAAAAAGCAGCGCTTCCATTGCCATCAAAATTGAAACAAATCTGTAATCTAGAGGTTCCTTGATCAAAATAATTAAGTTATGTCTTGAATTAAATTTTTAAATATACAGTAATTATTACTTATCCTATCAGACTTTGAAAAGAACAATATTAATTAGGTTTGAATCGATGCGTTTTCGAATTCGAATGGTTAATCACTTTGTACCCAGTTTAGATGTTTTAAGTGCGGAGTATGTTAGTCATCGCAGCTGCGTTGTCATTGTTTCTGATCAAAAATGCCACTACAAAGTTGAATGCCCTGGAAGAGGCAACACAATATTTACTGCGCCAAGGTCACCTTGATGATGTCATTGGGACAGCTGGAGGTAAGGCAGACCAAGCTACGAGAATTGAGGAAACCGAAGCCTTTCAAAAAACGATAAGATAGTACTTAATGAGTACAATAGTCGGCTAATAAGTGAAAACATTCAACTTTCAACAATGGGTATTATTTGAAACGTTCTAAATTTTTAAATTTGCTTAGAAAACGAACAATCCTGATAGGTATTTCTTGTATTCGTTATATATAGTGCAGCGAGAATTTGTTCAGACGGCTAATTAAGGCAGTTTTCGTGCAACCATGTCTTTACAATGCCCTCACATTGTGAAATGATCGTCTGCATCGAAAAAACAGGCCAAGGACGCCTTTCCATCTGGTGATCCCTGCAGGGATACAGATGAAAGCTACTGCTTATCAAAAAATGAGCAGTTAAGTTGCTTTAATATTATTATTATATTTACTGATTTCGAATAAAAACCGAGACTGTAATCTCTTTAAATTAATTAAGACTGAAATATTTAGCTCTGGAAACGTTCACCAAGATTCTCATCTCGCGATCTATAATTAAAATTAATTTAGAAATAAGAACAATGTATGTTATTATAAAAGAAACAATAATTCTAAGAGAAATAATGCAATTTAGATAATTCTATATACGGCGAAATTCAATCATTTTGCCAATTAGTATTTTCTAATAAATTGAAAAAAAAAATCTTAATTAGGAAAAGTTTTAATTAAAACTTATAGAATATTAAAACAATTTCTTGTTACTAGATGAGTCAATGACAAAAATATTAAAATAGATATAACGGAATTTTAACGATTTAATCTGGCAGTATGCATCTGTGGCTCCCTCTATCGGCCAAAAATAGAACTTTAATCCACACATTGTATAACAATTCCTGTAAAAAATTATATTATGGAATTTGGAACGAAACTGAACAAAATATGACGAATGTCAAAATTGATAAATAAACGATGGTACAGATATTATTAAATTATCAGCATTATCGCTAATGATAACTTGGATTATGTTATAAATACAGTACATCAGATGGCAGCACTATCACCTATCTTGTGACTTACATTAACCAATCAGATGATTGTGTAAGGAAAACAAAAGAATGGATGTCTGGCGTGTGACGTAAATGAAAGTTGCTATGGTTACGGAGAATCAAAAATATCTTTACCTAGGCAAGATGGCGGATGATGGTAAGAAGAAAACAGAAAAATCGAGAAATATCATTCGTAAAATTTAGACAATAAAATTGAAATGTAATGCATTTCGAAGAGTTGTAATATTTTTCAACATATTTCAAACTATAATTAGCATATAAATGATTTAATATTAAACAATATTTAAAAAAATCATTTTTTGAAAAATATGAATATTAATTCTGCATTACAAATTATTTAAGATATTAGATTCTAAATTCTGCGTGTGTTTCTGGAGAAATTAAAGTTTAAATATCAATCTCTTTTCTTAAATTATATTTAGGTCTTACTAACATTGAAGGGCAGAAAAGGATCAAGAGTAATTTAAATTTAAAAATTCTACAAAACAGTTTTTTACTACTATAAATTATTATCAAATAGAATTTAATAAACGAAAATTATGAGAAAAACCGATACAGTTTTTTTTTAGTTGAATGAAAATCGATCGAATGAATCAAAAGGGTTGTTCAGAATAGGTAAGCAATTAATCTCTATTCCGTCAACTGACACAGATCAACTGAAAAGTGAGGAGAAACAATAACTCTCAGTTTAACCCATAAGAGCACTCTTTCCGATAAAACTAGATTGATTACATAGCACTCCTTTAACGCGAATAGCTAGCTATACACTTTATAAAATTCATTAACATAATTACTTTAAAATTATTTAAAACTTGAATATTTACATGCATATATACTTTAAAAAAATGTTAATGGTCTACTTACATATTAAAATATTCTACAGAAATATCCAAATTGTTCAAATTCTGAAAAGAAGAAAAAAAATAATAATAAATTTCTAATCAAATTGAATATCGATTATTATAAATAATTGAGATTAAATATTCTATTAAAGTATATTAAAATGAAAATAAAAGAAGTGATGATATTCAGTAAAGATTTAAATTCTACTTTTTTTAGTATTCCATTATACACATCATAAGTAGTATAGGACCTGTTTAAAAATACCAATTAGTCATCAATTTTAAGAGTGTAGAGTAAGGAAAAATTTAGTAAAGTATTACAGAGTTCGATTATTTTAAAGGGCAATAACAAGGCCTTCAAAATAAAATGCAGTATATATTTTGAAGGCCTTATTACTCGGCCTTTGGATAACGAGTGACGGACTGATAATATTAATTAATTCTAAGAAGGGATTGTAACTTATTAATATTTCGTTACTTTCCTACTTAGTAAAAAATAATTTTCGTTCCTTTACTGTATTTTCTAATAATAAAATTCGATGAAGATATATCTAGTATATATCTTGTATATGAAATAGATTTTTGAAGTGATTCTTGTTTTAATGTATTCATAATTCAATGAAATTTTGATGGATAAAGCTAACCAAACTCAAAGTTAATTTTTAGTAGAAAATAACACACATTCTTAAACATAACTGACGACTTGATATTTATAAATAAATAAAACAATCTTTTAAAAATGTTTTTTGTACATATGCATTACAGTATACACATATGCAACTTTATATTAGCAATCATTGTAATTATATATTGTTTTTTTTAATTAATCAGTAAATATTCTTTATTCGAAAATGTCTGTATAATGTAGATTCCACTCCAGAGAACAGAACTCGTAATAATAATAAAATTTAAAAAATTATCTACTCTCAAACAGAAATTTATAATTCTTAAATGTCCCATCGTAACTCGTCAACAAATATTTATTAAAATGTATAGAACTAATTTATTATACTAACACTAATTTATAGATTCACATATGATAACATTTAAGTTTAAATATAGTAAGCTTTAGTAGGACTTATTAAATCGATTAATTTCGAAAGATTTCACTATTAAGATATTCTAGGAAAATTTAAATTGCTATATTTTAAATACAAAGAGATTATTAACATTTTTTAAAAACAACACGGTTGAAAACAAATAAACAGAATAAAAAACACTAGCTAGATCTATTTAATAATGTAAAAAATATCAAGTAAAACAAAATTCATATTATTTATCCAATTTTGAATGTCATTTTAATAAAATTTAAAAAAAAGTATAAAAAAAAATAATCAAATAGATCTGTAAGTTCTACTTAAGAATTTGCAGTAATATAGAGAAAAATTTAAACAATTTATTATAATAGAACCGAACGAAGACAAACTAGCAAAACCTGTCAACTATCATATATAGTTTTATTACTTTAATATTAAATCGATTAAACCCCGTGGAATTCAAAACTTTAACTAGTTTTCTAATTAGAGAAAACTTAATAGAAAGACATTTAATATAAAAATTTAAGCTTAGCATAAAAATTCGCATTCTACAAGATTTAGTTTATTAGTTTTTGAATTCAAATAATGATTAAATTTGATATAATTATAAAGCATTCAGAAATGCATTTCAATCATAATTGTACAGTATATAGGCTATAAACTATGAAAAATAGTATAAAATATTTTTTTTTCCTAAGTAAATATTTGATTCCGATTTAGACGAATATAAATATATTCACAATAAATTTTTATTTTATTATAGCAATAAAAAATGCTAAATATAGAGTAACTGGGGGTATTATGGAATACTATTTTGTTTTTATAATTTATAAAAAAGTTTATATGGTTTCTCATGTGTTATTACCTTCTATGGGCATTCCCATATAACATATTTAAATATGGTTGCCATAGTTTATATATCTATCATGTAATTTAAAAAATTATTTAAA
>WUQG02036341.1:0-10828 GCA_011317285.2 Androctonus mauritanicus | reverse complement strand
CAGATACGTTATTTGTATTTAATCACACCAAAACAATAAACTGTTTAATATATCAGCAAGATGGCCACAGTGGAAGCGTGCTGTGTCTCTCTCTGAAAAATCCCCTGTCCGTAATTCCGAATCATGCAACGTAAATTCAGGGAATGGTAGAAATTCAGAATGTACGTAAGTCCGAAGTGCTGTAACTCAGGGTATGCCTGTATTTTATTACCAGATTGAAAAGTGGTTTTTAAATTTAATAATCATTCAATTTACTTTCCTTTCAGTTTTAAAATTCATCCATTTGATACTATTAATTTAATGAAGGTGACAGGAAATTTTAAAATTTTTATTTCTATAAAAATTTTATGCTTATATTTATGCATAAAAATAAAAATATTTAAATTTTGCTTTTATTTATTTATTTATTTATTTTTAACATAAATATAAGCAAATGACCTTTCCTTTTAGAAAATGAAAGGAAAATTATTTACTGAATCCTTTTTTTTACTGAAAACGGAATTATATAAGATATAAGTTTACCAAAAACTCAGGAATGATGATAAATCAAATAAATTTTTAATAATATTTTTAATGCTGAAATTCTAATTTAACAAAACTAATATATACATATATATTTAATATTTAATGATATACTGATGTATTACTTACATGTAACCACAAAGTAGACTATGGTAAGCTGTGAGAGGAGGATAATCTAAACCCCAGTACAGCAAATCATTCTTAGTACTATTTTCATACCTTTCAAATATAATAATATTTAATTAATTAAATACAATAAATAATAAAATATTTTATTAATAAAATTTTTAAAATACAAACCATTCCTTCATAGGAATATTTACTGTAATTTCCATCCAATGTCTCTGAGCTTCATAATCCCCATACATTGGTGGTTTATTGGCACCTAAATGTTTTTATAATCATCAATCATTATACTTGAATAAAGAGTTTAAAATTATATAGATATTTTATAAACAAAACAATTTCATTTTTTACATTATCAAATTTTTTTTTCAAATATCAGTCATTTATTGCATATTCAATTATAACATGCAACAAAAAGTGTAGATCCATTTTATATTTTAATAATTCTTAAAGTAATTACACTGATAATAGAATTACATTCTAAAATTTTGGAAATTCAATATAGACACACAAATATGAATACATTTCCCATAAATCTTTTATATTGATTTCTGATTATCTTGAAACTGGCTAAAATCTGAACTCTTACAAATTACCACATTTTAAAATATGTCAGTACATTAAGACAAATTTTAAGCTGCTGTTAGTTCAAAATCAGTTGGACTATGATGAATTTGCTGACATCATTAATAAAGAGAAAAATATAAATAAAAGAATAGGAATACTGGAAAACAATCAAAACTGATTTGAGTTTTCATCTGCTTATTTATATGAATTATGTGAGGATTTGTTTAAGTGGCAGATTAGTTCAAGCTGGAACAATGGAGTCAGTGGGATAAGTGTATAAAATTCATGGAAATCTATAAATTTATCAATTTTCCAAACTCTGACTTTATACATTGAATATCAAGAATAGAATTCATTAACCAATAGATCAATAATATTAATTAATAATAAATATGGAAATAATATTGTAAGTTGGAAATGAATTAGTTTTGCTATTATTAGAACTGTAATAGCAAACTTAATTGAAATTCAACTTAAAAAATTACTTAAATTCATTTTAAATGCTTATTATACGTACTGTAGACCTTTTGAACTAAATAATAGCTAGATCCAATAATGCTAACTGTCCAATATAAGTAACCCTTATATAACAGTTTTGCTCTAATGCAATTAGAAAATTGCAGAAATTCTCATATAACACTGTACTTCTACAATATAATTTTTATTTAAATACATTTAGAAAATTACTCTCCTATAACACAAAACATTTTCATTAATTTTTGTAAATCCACACTATGGACACACACAAAATGCACTTATTGGGAAATACTTTGCTAAAATTAATCATAAATGTAATTTTACTAGTTTGCCATGAGAGGGATAATATACAGTCTATTTTTTATTTGGCTTTGAAATTGAATTATTTGTCGACCATTGAGTATTTTGTGTTCCAAACATTCATTTCTAGGATAAAAAATAAGTTTTTTATTCTTCAATAGATGAATGTGAAATAAAAACTTCATAAATTTAATCATAAATTAATAATCATAAATTTTTCCGAGTGTGTTAAGGAACGACTGTTTTGTAGAAGGTTAGATTACAGATTTTGTAAAGCAGAGTTTCCCAAACTTTTTCTCTGATGGAGCACTTTGAAGGTCTTTGAATTTTGACGGAGCACCTTGTGAAATTTGAAGGGTACAAAATGACACGTAATCAATAAATCTTAGAAAAATAAAAAATACTTGTTTCATGTAGTATTTATTTGAATTTTGAGTCATAACTCATAACTAGATCAGTTAGAATTTAACTTTTTTTAGCATTTAGTATTTAAAAATCGCAAATTA
The DNA here is from genome assembly GCA_011317285.2 of Androctonus mauritanicus. Classification (NCBI taxonomy): domain Eukaryota; kingdom Metazoa; phylum Arthropoda; class Arachnida; order Scorpiones; family Buthidae; genus Androctonus; species Androctonus mauritanicus. The sequence goes on along the minus strand of WUQG02036341.1, from coordinate 8,330 downwards.
GTTCTTGAAAAATAAAATTTAGAATTTAAAAGAAAAAATTTAAATTTTTATACAAATTTATAAACTCTTTAATATTATAACCTTTGACTTTTTTCTCAACATTGGCGAAAAAATAAGAAATTTTACCCAAAATTTAGCATTTTATAGTAAAAATTGCCACTTAACTGCCCTATTCATAAAAATATTTTTTAATGACTTCGACGATGCTGTCTTCATAGTGCAAATCTTCTTGATATCAAATATAATAGTAGAAAGTTTAATTCTAATATCTGGAGTGGCGTCAAGGCTGTTTTTGCACTTTGTCTTTGTTGCAGCATAAAATCCTGCTTCACATAAATATGTAGTGGTAAATGGAAGTAAAACAATATTAGTTTCTTTTGATAAACAGGGATATTCTTCTGATAAGTTTGCCCAGAAATTATCTGATGGCTGATCTTTGTGTTTTTGTTTAGATCAGAGTCACATATTAAATCAATTAGATTCTCATAGTCGCTTGCAGTTAAGCCTACTGGCTTAGCTGTTACAGAAAGTGGATTTTGAATGCAGGAAATATCCTCACTAATCTTTGAGAAAAGATTGCAGAAGAGTTATTTCTAAGTCATGTAAGTGTTTTAAAAACGATTTCGAATCCTCTTCATCTACTTTAAAATTGTTTTCATACACATTCATGTAAAATTGGAAAGCAGTTATAATTGTTCTGTTCGACTGAAGAAATCCAAAACTTTATTTTTCTCTCAAAAAGATGCTATTTTATCTCTTGTGTTAAATATTGTAACTCTTTTTAAAAATACTTCTTGCAATGATAAGTTAATTTCGTTACACTTTGTAAAAATATCTGCCAGATACGCGAGTTTTATCAACCTTATGGCTGATAAAACTCGCGTATCTGGGATTTGTTAAAATTTCAATAAAATATTGTTCTGAATTATTTTGTGCATTAAAAAAGACCAATAACTCACTATGAAGTTCATATAGTCTCAATAATGCTTTCCTCTGGAGAGCCATCTCACTTCTGTATGTAGTAAAAGTGCGTTATGTTCACTCCCCATTTCAAGCAATGAACATAATGTATGTTGGCGCCCCAAAACATGAGCCAAAAGCAGTACAGTGACTGCTTGTGGCTCATGTTTTGTTGCGCCAACATGAATATCATGAATTAATTCATACGTAAAATTATTATAGTCAAAATGTAGAAAAAAAGATTTGTTATTAATATTTTATCGCGGAGCACTTGCAACCTTAGTGCGGAGCATAGTTTGGGAAACGCTGCATTAAAGTATAATTTGCAATTAAATACAGTAGATCTTGTATTTATACAATTTAGATATTTCTAAAATGGTAGAACTCTAAATTGTAAGTTACTTTATTTAAGCTAGATTTCTATAAAATGAGAAAAAAATTGTTATACAATATTTTTTTTTTTTCAAAAATATAATTTACAGCCTTAAATTTTAATATCTGTGTTCAAACTATGCTCAATAATTTTATTATCTAATTCCATTTATTAATATATTTGTACACATACATTGGATTTACATTTTATTGAATGTGTTCAGTTTTAAACTTCAAAAATTTTCCAAATGAATTAATTGCATTAGTAGGGGGCCTATTTTACACTTTGCTCCTAATTCATGAGATCCCCATTTATGTAAGAGTATATTATTATTTCTCATATAAGTGTATTGACAATTTGATCATTATGTAAATATCTATTTGTGTGTGTAAATATCTATTGATATAAACTTCAATCTATGTCTCAATAATGTGAATGAATACAGAAAGTATTTATCATCATCAGATACACTTATAAACATGTTTTATATATCCTTATATTGAAGTATCAATGTGCTATCGCTTAAGTAATTCTTAATTCCAGATGCCAACTTTTTGAATTACAAATTATAGTTTTAATCAGTATATTATACTATTTTTATTAATGTACATATTGAATAATTGTAGCTTTCTCATAAAGAATACTTTATAAAATAACTAAACAATAACAAATGTAGAATTTTATTAATGGTTTTCACTAAAAAAACTGCCTAATAAGTTATATTATGATAATCACTAATTACTGAAATAATTTTGTGTAATTAAATATTATTTTAGCATATTTAAATTAAAAATAAGTGACATTTTTTGATTAGGAATGCAAAAAAAATTTTATAATTTACATTCATAATAATTTTGGTCCTGATTTATGAAAATTTATTATAACATACTTTTTACGAATACATTATATTTTTAAATATAGGGAAGTGTGTATTTCTTTGATTCAACAAGAATGGTTTGAATTATATTTATATTTTCTTGAACTTAAATTTTCTGCTATGTACAATAAGCATAATATTTCATCTTTTAGATTCTTCCATGTTTTTAAATTATTAATAATTTAACAATTGATATTTTATTTGAAATTAAATGATTTTTTGGAATGTCATGCTATCATGTCAGATAATATTCAAATATCTAATTTTATTTTATTTGAATAAATTAGTGCAAAATATAAAGTTACCAGATGTATTCTTTTTTGGATATGCTACTTATGTAATCTTTATTTTTTTTATAATTATACTTTTGTTGTTTTTTTGTGTGTAACAAATACCAGCAATAAATGCAAATATTAGAATACCCAATGAATAGATGAAAGAAATCTGTGAGAAGTTTGCTAATTGTTCAATTTAATTTTAAAGAACTATTTTTTGATAATTTTGTATCAATATTATTTATTGTTGGACAAATAAAGTTTGTTGGCAATGATGTGATATTAAATAAATTCATTACAACATTTTATGGTTTCACAAATCATAATAATTTCTTTAATAAGTTATTTGAACCTATTTAATATATAAATAACATTTTATAATTATTTTTAAAATTGAAGCAGAAAAATTCTATTTCTTGGTTTATATTTATTTTTATTGATGATAATTTAAAAGATTTTTTATTAAGATTTGTATTCTTTTAAAAAGCTTATCCTTTTTCAGCTGAAAATACTCTTTTTTTATGCCTTGGAATTATTAGTAATGATTTTTTAGAATTTAATTACCGAAATTAATAATTATGCCATAGTGAGGCATAATTATTAACTCCTGTAATTAAAATAATCTATTTTTTAACAAAATCTTTTTATCTTATTCAATTACTCAAATTAATATAAAAAAGGTAGTAATTTGTGATGATTGTATTTATGAATTTACATCACTGAAGTAAAACACAAAGCATAAATTCATAATCATAACATTTTCAATCTTCAAAAAGTTTCAAATTAAAAGTTAGAAATATTAAAATCAATATATTCATAACATTTGGAAAATCACTAAATAAGCAATTATCAGATTTATTTTATTAAATAATTTCTTTAATAATTTAATATATAAAAATATATTTTTAAAATCTTATGACAATTTATATAAAATATATGCATATAAAAAAATAAATTTGTTTTTTTATATAATAACAATTAAAAACTTACTTATTTCTTAGACAATACTGGATTAATAATAAAAAGAGAGAGCTTTATCCAGGGGGTTTACATTGTGCGTGTCTGCAAACTTCTGCTACAAAAAATATAGAAAATATTCAGTGCCTCAAGCAGCTCTTTTGCAATAATAAAAATTTACGTACTGAACAACAGTTCATTTAAATTTGTTAATTGATCGAGCACCACAAATAATTGTTTCAAACTGAATATTTTCATGTGGCATTTATCATTTAAAACAATTTTTTAAAAAAATTACATGAATTTTAAATAATTATTTTAATTACAATGTTTGAAAAGAATAATAAAACTATTTTTGATATAGGCATCATTGAACTTTTATTAATTTAAACTATCTAAATGGATCATTAAAATATATGGGACAATCGAAATATAAATATCATTAATGTATTACAAAACTTTACCTTGATACGTATAAAATTGTATAGGATATATATAAAATTGGCCATTGTTCGATAATTTTCAGCAATATTCATCTATTAACGAGTTCATCATTAGTTTTACTTATTTTTAAAAATTCATTAAAAAATGTTAAAAAAACCACGATAGCTAAATGTTTTCAAGCAACACGAAATCAACCATCAACGTGTTCTTCGCCATACTTATTAAGAATGACGTCATATCTGTATACTGTCTTATTTTTTCGATGTTTTTTCTCGAGTTTGGAGTCAAATATCAAACAATTCGTTTCAAGAAAAGAATCTAACTTGTTCAAAAATCAGTAAAAAGTTTGATATATAACTTTATTATTATTTTTTTAGAAAATAACCGGTTTTATAGAATTCAAGGCGGAATTAATATTTGGTGTCGCGTCACGATTCAGCAAATTTATAAAAATGAATTTATATTCTGCAATTGAAAAAAATACTGTAATTCATTTTATATTAATAGTGAATCTAATATGAAAAAATTCAGCATTTTATTTACTATATATAACAATGTTAATGCTTTTTTATATATGTAAAAAATTTGTACGTATAAAAAACTAATAATTTTGGAAAAACATCGCACACTTACTAAACATATCGACTATTTTGGAGTTAAAAGGTATAGAATAAAAATTTTATCATGAAGATTGAAAAAAATGTGTTCAATAGCGTGATTTGTTTTACATTTCATTTAAAAAAAATCAATTAGTTTAAAAGATATTACTTCAGAAATTTGAATGTCTACCATTTTTAAATAGTAAAATGTAGATACTGATACTTTTAATAATATTACATCTCTCTCTCTCATTTTATGAGAAATCTACTATCATTTTAAAAATTAATTTAATAACAAGACATACAACTTAGTAACACCACAGTTATAAGACCAATTTACTTTCCAATAGTTAGTTAAAAATTATTTCTATTATTGCATTAATTATAGATATTAAACTTTTAAATACTGAAGAATTTTAATATTGAATGATATATGATATAATACATTTATATTTAACTGTACATATGTACAGTTCAGTTGTATATGAAATTTATTTTCTTTAAATTTTTTTAGAATTCCTTGTGGAACTAAGTTTGTTCAAAGTATAAGTACTTAATCCTGCTGAAGTTGACTGTTTAAGCCAAAAGTTCTCTAGGGAGTACCATTTTTTTGTAATGTTAGATGTTTTTTCCCACTTTAATAAGTATAAGAACTAGCAGTACTTTAATAAAATTGTTTAGATATAAAATTGAACTTGGCATATGAATGTATAGTAAATTTAGTGATTATATTTACATTAGCATAAGAAAAAATTTATAATATTCTTTTAAATTAAAATTATTTTATAATTTTATTGTTATAAAATTTTTTAATGATTCTTACACCCATAAACACTAATAAATGCAAGATTCAATAATATATATTATTATTATATATAGTGGTATCTCAACTTACAAGTTTAATTCGTTCCATGATGGAGCTCATAACTTGAATTACTCCTATGTCGAATTAATTTTCCCCATTGAAATGAATTGAAATGCCATTAATTCATTCTGGACCCCCCAAAAATACCGCATTCTTTTGTTACATGTTTTTAAATAAGAAAAAATGTGCTTATAAATAATGAATGCTGTGTAAAAAACAATACAATAGAATGTACTGCAAGAAACTGGTTTTATTACATATTTTACACCATTTACTGTTGAGATCAGATGACTAAGATATTAGAGAGAAATATAACAGCTGAGTTGGCATATCTCTATTTAATACAGTATTGTGAAATTTTATCACAATTCTGTAAATTAATTTTATTATAGTACTTAACAAAGGTCTATCACACACTGTTAACCACTAGAATTCTCTAGAATTTGTGTAAGATTTAGCACTATTAGGTGCTAAATCTTACACAATAATCATTTTTTTATTGGTATTTTATTTTCTAGAAATATGAAAGTGCTAAAAAATTCTAATCTGTCAGAGAGGTGTACAGTATTAATATGTATACTGTATTTTGTTGTTAATGTTCTTTGTTGTTGTTTTTTCTACATTAATTTTTAATTTTAAGTGGCAGTATTAAGGGGTTAACAAAGGTCTGTCACAGGGGCAAAGTAAGTGCCGCCCAGGACTGATGTTATGCTCCAGGCGGCACTTACATTGCTGCTACCCATTGCTCATAACCCGAATTTTAACTTGCAACTCGAAGCAAGAGAGATGGCTCATATCTCGAAACACTCATAAGTCAAGATACCACTGTATAAGAATATTTTTTCTACTTTAAAATTATTTAAATGTATTGATAAATCACAATATATTTTTAATTATAAATAATAGGAATATAAATTTAACTCATTTTAATTTTCAAAATATACACAAAAAACTGTTCTAAAACATATTATTAAAATAATTATATAAAACTATTCAATTTCTGATTTTGTTTTTATGAAATTCTATTCCATGGGTCCCCAAACTTTTTGGGAGTCATGACCTCTTAATGTAAGATTTTATACTTCATTGACTACCAATCATTTAATAATAATAATAATAATAATAATAATAATCTAAGAACAATATCTGAATTTATTCTTTATAAAGAAGCTGTATTTCTTATATTGAAAAACGTAAGAAACATTTAATGAAATTCTAAACAGAGGTCTAATTTGATACACACAGTATATTATTTAAAATTAAAACATATCAAATATTTTTAGATTGTTTTAATTTAAAAATTTATTTATTTTTGAAACTTTGTTTATTTTTCCATTTTTTCTGAATTTTTTTAAAATTTATTCCATATTTTTTTTAACTCCTCTATAAAAATAATACACATTAAAAATTAATTAATATATCCTCAATATATATATATATCATAGTATAATAGAAAATAATACAATAACAAAGTTCTGGAGAACTATATTAGATCAATAAATAAATTAAAAAATTAATTTAAATATTTATAAAATACAGTAATAATTTTTGCCTTTCAAAAATGACAAGTTTTCATAATATATACTATAGATATTTTATATTTTAATATTAAAATCATTCTATTTCTAGAAGTAGCCTGAAATATATGAATATGAATAAAACATTTAATCAACTCAGCTGATCCCTTTATGTTTTTTGACTCCTAAGATTCTATTATCAATTCCTGGGGTTTGATATTGATCACTGTGGGAGCTCTTGTTCTATTCCCAATTGTTAATTTCAGTAAAATAAGAAAAACAGTATATCAAATAAAATTTATAAAAAGTTTTAATATCTATATAACTGATACAGATTTTTTTTTCTATTAAAAGGTATAACATTTATTATAACTGTATACTTTAAAAAAATTTTGTTAGTGTTTTGTATAATAACAATAACAATGGTTATTAACATGAATAAAACTTTCCCAAATTTTGTTAAAAAAATATTATTCAATTTTTGGTCCCATAAAGTATTTTTTAATCTTTATATTATATTTACAGTATAAAAAAACTATTTCCAATATATATACATTCTACAATAGTAAATTTTAAAAAATTTCTTTATTTACAAAATTCTAATAAATTTATTTAATGATTTATATTTTTGGATAAAATTTTATATATAAATTATTATAAAAAATTTTAATTCAAAATTAAGAGAAGTTAAGAAACATTTTATAAACAATATATCCAACTAATCCTAAAGTAGTGAATACAATACTTAATACAAAGAATCGAATTTTCCAATGATAATTATAAGATTTTAGTTTTTCAACTATTTCTTTAACTTGTTGTTTTGTTTCTTCATAAGTACCAGAATTATCAATAATAAAATCTGCCATTTGACATTTATCCTTTAAAGGCATTTGAGCATTTATTCGTTGAAGTGAATCAAATTCTGAAAATCCATTTCTCATCATCAATCTTCTTAACTGTTGATTTTCACTACTATAAAAATAAATTATTGTTATTATTATAATATGAGTATTTTTAAATTCATGCTTTAATTTAATAGCTTAATATTTTAAATAAAAGCAGTTTAATTTCAAATAAAAATATTGTACATCTATTATATTATAATGTGTATCATTCATTAATAAATGATAAATAGAATAATTAAATATTGTATACAGCCAACCCTCAATTTATGTGTTAGACTGGTTCCGCAAAGTACCATGTAAATCAAAATTGTATAAATTGAGATTAACATTTATATAAAAAAATTAAAGGATAGGTTCCATAACACTCAATTAAATAATTTTCATTTTATTTAAAATAAATTACAAATAAATTAAAATTAATTTATACAGATATATAACAAAAATTTAGGAATAAAGATGTGTGAGATCCCAGGGACCTCCCAAATTAGTTTTTTAAAACAATTATTTGTAAAAATTTATGTAATTCAAATCTATCTAATTTTCTGTTAAAATGTTAAA
>WUQG02036330.1:0-10829 GCA_011317285.2 Androctonus mauritanicus | reverse complement strand
CAGTGACAAAATGTAACAAATTTCAAAATAAACCCCCCTTGACAAAATCCTGCGAACGCTACTGGATGGACTGATTCTATGGCCTCCACACTCACTCAATATTATGCGACTTTATTTCTTCATATGGGAATATAAAGGATATTATTTACAAGACTCTTGTGACCTTCCTCAATGAATTAAAGATCAGAATTATTGCTATGATAGAAACAGTTACACCATAAATGTTGGAGAACATTTAGAAGGAAATTTATTTTTATTTGGAAATCTTACCTGTCATAAATAGTGCACATGATGAAATTGTTTAGCATTCTACAGTATTAATTCTATAGGCAATAAAGACACTTTCGTACAGAACATGTTTTGTATGAAAGTGTCTTTTTACAGTGTCTTCTAAATGTCTATATGTTCTATAAGCAGTTTTATTTTGTTGTTTCTAGTTGGAAATTATAGGCCACGGAAACTTAGACAATAATTTAGAATCACCTTGTATATCTTCTAGGAAGTATCAAAAAAATTTAAAAATTTTTGTTGTTTTGAATTTCTACTAAATCATTATTCATATAGTAAATTAAAAAAACAAAGCTAAAAGCTTTAAAAATCAAAATGAACAAACAAAATATTATTATGTATTATATTTAAAATATATAATTATTATTTTAATATTATATACCAATAACTAATTCTTTTAAATTTAAAGAATAAAAAAATGATTTGAAATATTATCCCATTTCTGACTTTTTATAAATTAACACAATGACTGATTAACTTTAGATGATGGAACTTCATCCAATAATGATAGCAATAGATGATGCACACAACATGGATGATGCATCATGGAAGATTTTATATAATGCAGCTCGTGCATATCATCATATCATCTGTATGATTACAATAGATCAAATCATTCCTCATTCTAATTACATAAATAAAGTATTGCATAGTAAAAATACAACTATTTTGATGACACCTATAGAAGCCTCTTATATTGGAATATTGGCTTGTCAAATTCTTAATGTTATAGGAATTCATGAGGATATTGTCAAGTAAGTAATAATTTCAATCCATAGAAATGCAATGAATGACTATTAATCTCTAAAATATGAGGTATTTTTAATATAATTCACCAAATTTTAACAATATGTTGTATAAAATAATGATGTATATAAATACTGTATATCATTATTTATACACACGCACATATATATATACAGTATATATATTTTAAAAATTCAAATTATAAATAAATCATTAATAGCAACATTATATTTGATAATTGAAGTAAAGTAAGACTATTTATAGTAATGTATTATAGTAATGGTTCCCCAAACTTTTTTAATTTATCAATAAAATAAAATAATATATACTCCTGAAAATTTTTTATGACTCTTAGGATGTTGACCATACTTTGGAGAACTATTGCATTAGAGCAAATAATGTAAAAAAAATTAAAGTAGAATAACTTATTTTTAAAGTAGAATATTTAAAATGTTTTTATAAAATGAATCTTAAAATGCAGTGGTTTGAAAATATACTAGAAATATAAGCTGTAATATTACTTTTGTGAATTTATTTTATAAAATCCATTTACAGTCCAATCCATTTATTCCTGTACATATGATATATTATTTTTATTTTCATTTATCAATAAAGAAATTGTTCTAAAACAAAATCATTGAATGTTGCAAAATTGTCTTATCTATACATTAAGCTATATAATCAACTTTCATTTTCTAACTTATATTTCTAAACATTATAAATAAATATTTTAAAGTACCAGGTGCCATAAAATAATGTGAGGTGTTCAGAGCCTTCTAGAACATCATGTAATGGATGAAATGTAACAAAATTTGATGGATGCACACAGTTGAATTATGTAGTTTTGATTTTGAAAGAAAAAAATTTAGTACCAAAAGCCATAACAGGGGATTGTGGCACTGCAGAAGTGTAGAATGTGTGATTAAGGAACGTGTAATCACCAAATGAAACACATCAAGTTTCTGAATGTTTTTGAACAATCCATGTATTGTTAATTACACAAGGTTCAATATGACTACCATTCAGATGTTCCAAGAATTGCATCCAGTGCACAACATCTTTCACGATGGCATGCAACATATCAGCATAGAAGATGTTGTGCACCAGATGCATTTCTTAAAACATCTGAATGGTAATCGTATTGAACCTCATGTGTAATTAACAATAAATATTGAAATGGCATTGTTCGGAAACTTGATGTATGCTGTCTCATTTGACAATTAAATTACACATTCCTTAATCACACATTCTACACTTCTGCACTGCCACAATCCCCCTGCTGATGACTTTTGGTACTAAATTTGTTTTTTTTGTTTTTTTTTCAAAATCGAAACTGCATGTTCCACTGTGTATATCCACCAAATTTTGTTACATTTTGTCCAATACATGATGCGCTAGAAGGCTCTGAACATCTCACATTATTTTATAGACACCCAGTATTTAAATTATCATTTTATAATTTTAAGCAGATTTGTTGTTAGGTCATTTATTTCAGGAAACTATTTATCTGTACTTATTTTACTTTTGAGTACTGCTAATATCTTAATTTTAAATTTAATTAAATTAACCTTAATTATTGCTAATACCTTAATTTTAAATTTAAAATTTAAAATTAAGGTATTAGCAATAATTAAGGTTAAAAAATTAAGATATTATTAAAATTTATCTATTTATTTGTATATTGTCTTGAGATTTTTTTAATGAATATAATTTTATTTGGGTACTCAAACAAAATTATCCAGTATTTGAGTATAGGAATACTTCATTACATTTGTGGGATTCACTATAACAGTGTTTCTCAAACTTTTTTAGTGTACTGCCCACTTTTAGAAAAAATTGAATGTTCAATGCCCTCCCAGGAAACTCACATCTATATTTTTTACAAAAATATGTAAGAAAATAAAACAATATTGATGAAGTTGAGTTATTTGTATATTCATAAAATTAACAGTAAATATATAGTCATATTTAACTAAACTACATAGAAGATAGAAATCCGAATTAAACAAGTAACAAAACAAGTTCAATGAGAAGGATGAGTCTAATGAGCTTGTACCAGCTTAGGTTAAGTCCAGCGACATACAATACTTCCTTTCCTGCAATCCTTGAAATGCAGACTTTTGGTCATAATTCATGTCCATATAGATTTTGGGAATTCAACATTTATGCACTGAAAACTAGCTCCTAGGAGAAATTGAAAAAAATAATGGTCTGATTTTTTAAAATGAATGGTACTTGGGAAAGTAAAATAAGTTTCACTTCTTTAGTGTGGTGTAAAATACACTAAAGAATAAGATTTTTTTAGCATAGTTACTTGAAAAATCCAAATTATAAGACACTAAAATTAATTTACTGATTTTGTTTCAAGTTCCAGCTCTATAAAAACACTGTATATATAAGATATAAATTAATTTAAAAAGTTTTTATAATTCATTCATTCAATTATTTCTTCCAACCGCCCATCAATTTTTATATACTGCCCTCTAATATCACTTGGGACTTCAAACATACTCTTAGACTGATCCAGTGCTCACTGGGGGGCAGTACACACCCATTTTGAGAACCCACTACACTATAGTACAATTCATAATGTACCTGAGGAACCATAATTACAAATTTGTAATTAGAATTTAATTTATGATTCACTATAATGCATATACTATATGATGCACTATAATGCAATAATATGTTTGTCACTGTTCATTTAATTTCTTAAAAAACCATAAAAACTTTATCTTAAAAATTTTTAAATACAATATTACGATGCATACTGTGCAACTATGTGACAGACAGTAGACTTTAATGATACTTCAGCTTTTGTTTTTGGCATTTAATTAGTACTATAATTTTTATTATACATAAATAATAACAAATTTTAAAATTTATATAACTATAAACTATAAAGTCTTAGTTTGGGAGCAAATTACATACAATAACAAATTTATTTATTAATTTGAATCAAAAAGATTTTTTATTATAAAGTACTTTTGGACATTAACCTATTATCAGTAATTTACAGACTGAAGAAACAACAATTGGAAAGTGTCTCCTAATAATTGACCATCCCTAATTACCACCTAAATTATGATAAATAAACAACACACATGTGCATACCAATCCACTGGAAATAAATCTTAAAGGTAAGCCAGATGCCATTACACCAATAAAAGGACTGTTATCCAATCTGGGCATAAGAAATAAACATAAATGAAACATACAAAAATTATAATAAACAACATAGTAAAAACCTAAACTTAACACCAACAAAAAACATAATGAATCATGATACACACTTATACAATGCCTTATAATCCAATTTTTTTTTATATATTTAACAAGGAACTCCCAGGCCATCAGTAAGTTATCTGCATCTTTTTTATTGATAACACCCTTCTTAAAATTCTCCTTATAAGTATACTATTTTTTATAGATAAAATCTTTTCCAGTATTTTTCTCCAACACCTTGATATGGCTCCATAGTACATCAATGTTATTCATGAGCATCATGTCACTGAACATGGTAGAAGCCTTCCCAGAAATAATGTCATGAAAGTGCTGTTTCAGTCATTCCTGAAGTTGATTGCAAGTGAAAAATAGTACATTTATAAGGAGAATTCTAAAGAGGATATTATCAATAAATAGATGTGGATAACTTACCAGCAACCTGGGAGTTTCTTGTTAAATATATAAAAAAAAATAACTGGACTATATAGTGAGCTGTTAGATTTTTTTGCTCAGTGTTAAGTTTGTTTTTTTATCATGTTGCTTATTATTGTATTATTGATATTATGATATTGATTTATTACTATATTATTATTGTAATTTTTGTATATTTCATTTGTGTTTATTTCTTATGCCTGAATTGTGTAACAGGGCCTGATCTAGCTATTCAGCCGCTCCGGGCAAAAATAATATTTGCCTCCCTTTACAATGACACCTTATAAGTCATGAACGTGTTATTCCAGAGATGGGATGGTGCAATTTTTAATCGACTTAAAAAAATGGAAGCTATCATTTTGACCCGTATGTATGTAATATTGTTGGAATTAATATTATTTATTGTTGAAAGAATAATATCCGAATTTCTGCTTATATAGACAAACGAATCAACTTGTGGAATCTCTTAAAACGTCGCGTTGTAGGATAAAAAGGTATTCCCCAAAAAATATTATATTACCTACATACGAACTCTCGGAAATAACTACTACTACCAACGTGGGTGGGGAATCCCCCGTAAAACATAAACGAAACGAAAAGGGTTGCCAGTTCAGAAATGTAAAATCGATAAAAAATTCGGGAGAAAAATTTTTCTATTTTTGTGGTATAAAATTGACTATACAGTATACGAATTTCGCACTTCGTTTACCTACAGTGCTGAGCACTAATTTTTATAAGATTTTTCTTTCCGAGCAACCGCCCTCATTTTTGCCGCTCTGGGCATTTGCCCGGCTTGCCCCCCTTAGATCGGGCCCTGTTGTGTAATGATCCTTTTATTGATGTAACAGCATCTGCCTGGGCTGTAAGATTCCTCTGGTAGGTTGGCATATATGTGTGTGTTGTTTATTTTTTTTGTAGTCAGGGTAATAAGATAGAATTATTTATCATGGTGTGGGTGGAGATTTAAGGATGGTTGTGTATCAAGAGGTGTTTTCCAATTGTTTCTTCAGTCTGTAAAGACTGATGATGGTTTGATGCTTAAAAGTATTTTATACTAAAAAATCTTTTTGGTTTAATAAATAAGCTTGTTATTGTATGTTAAGTGATAAAAATACTTTATTTTAATAAATACACACAGATTTTATATATAATATTGCAGCAGAATTGGGATTAAATAAAACATTTTGCCTTCAGAAACATAAATAGGTAGTTAACATATATTAATAAACAATACATAAAAAATGGCTGCCTAACTTCAACACACTGCAGATGAATCCTAAAAAACAACTAGTGTCACTGACAGTTTAAATAAAGGCGCTACAAAAAAATGTTCATTTACTTTCCAACACTCCTTCTTGAATTAACATTTTTTGTTTTTGGTGAGAAGTGTAAATTTTTCAATATTTTACATGTAAAAGTACTATTAAATATTTTTAAGTGTGAAATCTTCAATACACCTGTTATGTACTGCCTTGGGTAAAGATTTTGTTAATGCATCTGCAGGCATTTTTTCAGATGGCAAATATTTAGCTTATTTTTATCTTATTTAGCTATATGTTCTTTAATAAAATGATATTTAGATCTATGTGTTTTGATCTTTGGCTATTTATTGGATTTTTTCCAATATTTATAGCTCCCATATTATCACAATATATCTTAATTGGGTTGTCATTATTGTTCAATTCATTAATCAATTTTTTTAACCAAAGTGCTTTCTGTATTGTGAAGGAAAGAGTTATATATTCTGCTTCAGCCAAATATAATGCTATTGTTTTTTATCCTTTACTATGCCACAAGTTCAGATCTCCTTGTACCTTAAAACAAGATCCAGTAATTGAATATCTGTCATTTAATTTATTCTTCCAATTAGAATCACTGTAACCAGTCAAATCACAATTGCTATCTTTATTATATTCTAATTTAAGATTTAATGTTCCTTTTATATATCTAAGTAATCTCTTTATGGCATTCAAATGGGCTTTAGTATGATTTCTATTAAGTCTGCTTAATAAACTTATGCTAAATGCAATATCTGAATGAATAATTTGTGAAGCATAGAGTACATATTATCTAATTGTATCTAATATATATATATTAGATAAAAATACAAAGCCTAGAAACACATAATTATAGAGAAGATCACAAAGATAACACACTGGATGGCAAGATAGGACCATGTGCAAAATCCTCTACAAGCTTAACGACCCTTCATTTCAGTTTATTTATTATTATTAAGCATCTAGCAGCATATCAATTTACTTATGTAATTTTATCTACTTTGTATAAGTCACATTTAATTTATTTTATTTGATTTTATGTTATTTATTTATTTAATAGTTATTTATTTACTCATCTAATTATGTATAAAGTTTGATGTTTACCCATTGTAACTCTAGTAATGTAATGACACTGAATTTTAAAAATAAGTTATATGTTCTTTTATTTATTCTATTAGCATTTTGTTCCAGAATTAATGTGTACCTGATGATGGTGGGTGAAACTGCCGAAAATGTTTGTAATTAATAAAGTTAGTTGATCATTAATTTTACTGCAGTTAAGTGCTTAGTTAATGAACATTATCAGTAATATATTCTGAATTCAGAATCAACAAATTTATATGTTAAGTTTTAATAATATGTTCTCTCTATAAATTGCTCTATGCTTGGATAAAAAATAGTAATTAAAATTTGATAACCAACAGTAAGTAACTGTAAATTATTTGCAAATTACTGATTATTAAAATCCAATTAAAATAATAACTTAATAAAATAGTCTAATTCACAATAAGAACAATATTGCTTTAATAATTCAAAAGCAAATGTTCCAATCCTAGCTAGAGATTAAAATATAATCTATAAATTATAAATTGTCATTAACTTACAATGAGGTTCAGGTTGAATCCTTTTGTTGGAAATCAGAAATGTCCAAAATTTATGGATTTTTCTTTATTAATTATTTAACAAGGGCACTTTAAGTATAGACAGTTCTCAATTAACAAATTCCTGCTTAATGAGTTCTTGGGTTTGTGAGGTTTTTTACAAATATGAAGCATCAAACAATAGAAAATATGAACATTAATTACAAAAAAATAAATTCTAAACATTTATAAATAAGCATTTCAAATCATATACATAGCTATACAATACAGTACAAGTGAATTTATAACAGAAACTCTATTGTATTCTATGAAATCAGAAAAATCAAAATGGCAGTACAAGTAGCAGAAGTAATATGCCTTCTAGCTACCATGGTTTTACCAGCACAAATAATTATAGTTAATTGATTTTAACAAATATTATCCCAAAGGTCATAATCTGTGTGAATCTTTGTCTTCGATGCATGAATATAGTCATCTTAGATTCTATCCACAAATAAATAAAAAATATTTAAAAAATTTTAATCAAAGTGAAACAAAATATTTTTTAGCTATTAAAAATGCAGTTAAAGTATATATATTTTGAATAAATCTAATTCTTTTTTATTATTAATGTTTCTTGATATACTTAAAAGTGAATTTATATTAAATAATATTTATCATGGATTTTCAAATAAAAATGTTTAAGATGGAAAAAATTCTTTTAGGCTTATATATTAACAGAATTTCTTTTTCATTAATATTCTTGTTTTTCAACAAGAATATTAATGAAAAAGAAAAAATATAAATATTAAAATTAAGGATTAAATACAACATTAAGAGAGGTACAATTTTCATTTATGATCTAATTTTAATTCTAATTTGGATAAAGATCAAAACTGTAGTTAATATTATCATTATTTTTCAGTGTTTTCTCTTAATATTTAAATTAGGGAAACAATAATATTAAAAAAAAATTATAAATAGCATATAAAAATAAATTTATTGATAAAAAGGTTTTCTTTCTATGTTTTTAAAATGATATATTTTTCTATATTGAAACAAACAGATTTTTTTTTGATTATCATAAAATCAAATTTTTCTCATATCAGAATAACAAATATTTATTTTCACCATATAGTGCTCTTCAGAAACATGGTAAAGGTAATCCACAATGGATTAAATGTCTCATTCAATATATGGAATCTGAAGGCTTTATCACACGTGTATCATATCCTGTATCATCAGAAATTTTTGAGAAATTTAATTCTTATTTTATGTTTCCTTACAAAAGATTTTTTGATCAACAATTATATCATCAATGTTGGTCCATTATGGAGAAAGACATTACAAGTGATGACTTAGAAGCTGTCACATTATTTCCTGTAATATTTCTTTTAAAATATAATGTTTCCTGGCATATATTTTTCATAAATTTAAATAATTTAAAATTTTTCAGCATGTGGGTGATATAAAAGCAAACATAAATTTGGAAAAAATTGACATTCCAAATTCAAAACAAGGTATTTACATTAATGCCAGTATTCTAAATGTTTGTAATCTTTAAATAATAATGATTGAGTAAATTTATTAAAACTTTTATTTATAGAACTCATTAAAAAGAATTTAAATAATCTTAATTCAAAACAAAACATGATATTGAATTCATTGTGTGTTTTAAATATGGAATTTGATATTAAGTTGTTAACAACAGTTATTCCAGATATCCCTTTAAACGAGGTGTGTGTGTGTGTATGTATTTATATATTTTATTTTTAAATATCAGTGATTATTATTTATAATTGTAATTTAATTATATCATTAGATAATAAATCACTATTATTTGTTTTATATAATAATAAAAACTGCCATATATATTCATATATAAGCCAGCCTTCCTACTTTAGAGTTTGAAAATCAATAAAAATGTGAAATCCATGTATAGGTTGATTATAACAATATTTTTTTTGTGTGTTAGAACAATATAATATTCATTGAAAGAAATCGATAATTTATCTTATAATTTAAAAAATTTTCCCAAGTCAGTTGACTATTAGAATAAATAAGGCCACTTGACAAAATGCCAGCCTTATAGCATTGAAAATAATTAATTCTTAATGCAAAGAAAAACTAAATGAAGAACAAGATAGTCAAGTCATATTGCATCCAGTCGCATTTTTTTGCAATATGGTTTTAAAATGGTTGTTCAGCAAAAAATATCAAAGAAATATTAAATTTTTCAACATTTCTGAATCTCAACAAAAATATTCATCAAAATTTTAAATGATAAAAAATCAGAATTATTACAAGAATCAAAATTTTACTGTCACTAATGGAAGTAGAAAGTTGACTAGCATACATATAATCATTGGAAATAAATAAATCTGATATCTGAAGTCAGTTGCAAAATAGTCATTCCATATCTTCTAAATCAGAATGATCAAAAAATACACAAATTGTTAATCTGAAACATTGAAAATTGTTAATATTTCCACTTAATATTAACTGATATTAAGTGCATTAGAGTTTACTCTTTAAGAAAAATTAATCTAAACATTGTCAATTTTATTTGTACTGCATTGAGTAAATTAATATTTTTACTCTGGAAATTCTGTTCTGAACTAAGGAATCTTAAATGATAGCAAAATTACCATGTTATTAATGGTGTATATTTGTGTTTTACTTTTAATTTTTGCAGTTCTGTGCTCTATATAGTAATTTATATATCTTTTAGCTCTTAATTGCTTTGCATTGTTTGTGTATAAAATTAATTTGTGAATGTTGATATTGCTTTGGTTACTATTCTATTCTTAATCTTTTAAATTAATTCATTGTATAGAAGCTGAAGAGGATTAAATAAAGAATCAAAAACGCTTCTTCCAATTAAATGTATTGAGTTTATTTTTATTTAAGACTTCCTACCAAAGTGCTTGTGATGTTTTTCTTATGTTTATTCTTGGCAGTGTATACAGTTTTATACCTATTAAATTAATATTTTTGAATTTATTTAAATATGAACATTTGCATACATTCACATAGTTTTAATAATATCATCAAGAAGAAATAGACATTTTTAGAAATAAATATGGCCAGTCTAACCACTATGTCAAAGGATGCACTATTAGCAGGAGTGACACTAGGGTTTCTGGCATCTACTATGATTTCTATCCCTTAATATAGGTTAAGTTAGTTTTAGTTAAGCCATCATATCATACATGGGATATACTGTATTGGTAACTGAAAACTGAAGAATAGGGTTCAACAGTTATACCCCGTTCGCACT
>WUQG02036319.1:0-10829 GCA_011317285.2 Androctonus mauritanicus | reverse complement strand
CAATACTAAAGTTTAAGTCAAGATTATTGTCCAATAATCTTGATTTAAACATTAGCATTGATTCAGTTTTAGCTTCTATTGAAAAATTAAAACTTGCTACAAATCACAGCAAAAATTCGATCTTTAAATTTAAAGTCGTAAATTTAAATTTCTTCTATAATTTTAGAAACATTTTACTCGAGAATATTTAATGCGAATTTTTCAATATTTTTTCCAGCTTAAAAGAGTAATATGTTACGAATGCTAATAAAAAGAATGTAACTTCTGCTCATGAAGATTCAGTCGTGTTTGATGGCAAAACAAAGAGAAGTTTAAAATTTTCCAATTTTAATAATAAATTCTTAAAATCACTTTTATTATTCTTTTAAAGTTAAAATATAAAGCAATTCAAAACTGTCCATATTTAGAGAAGTAGTGTGTTTCTTCACAAAACTATCGTTTTATTTACAAAACAAGTTCTGCATGAATACCATTACAATGTAGTATTCATATGTTCTTACCTAGAAAAATGCAACTTAGAACGGTATCTAAAAAAATAAAATGAAATTATTTTTTATATATGAATATACTTTTTAATATCTCAGAGTTATGTCACTTTAATCTAGACTTGATACCATAATTCGAAAATATCCATAAGTAACAGCACTATCCTTTTTTCACTTATCGATGTAGGCCTATATAATGCATTGCAATTACCACACATATGTGTAACTAACTTAAATGAAGTATTTATAATTAAAAGAAATATTATAGATCTTATTTTGAAAAAAGCAAGTACCGTATTCTGTTTTTCAAAAATATGCTACTGAAGAGCCATAACTCCAAAACCGACATTGAAATTTCGAGGAATGAAGAGCAATTTAAAATATACATAAGTCTGAAGTGCCATAAGTCGAGAAACCATAACTCGGTGTATGATTGTATATCACAAGTTTATTATATTATGTGATATCTTATATTCTGAATGGACGCATTTCCTAGC
Organism: Androctonus mauritanicus; assembly: GCA_011317285.2. NCBI lineage: Eukaryota > Metazoa > Arthropoda > Arachnida > Scorpiones > Buthidae > Androctonus > Androctonus mauritanicus. The sequence goes on along the minus strand of WUQG02036319.1, from coordinate 9,847 downwards.
TTCTAATATAAATTTTATCAAATCTTGAAGAAAATCTATGAGTTAGTTATAAATTTTAGTTACAATAAATTTGTGATTTAAATAAGAAATGCGGAATATTCGGCGAATATTTATTTTTATAAGAATGATAATTACAGCATTTATTAAGAAAATATAGATCTCTTCTATAATTTATACAGTAACTGTCAGATCTAAAAAGTTTCAAAGCACTTCTACATGCAAATTTTTAGTGTGGTAAATTTTCGATTTTGAATAGTTTTACAATAATGTAAGCAATTATTGTTATTTATAACCGAATTTTAATGTATTTTTTATGTATTTATGCTATAACAAAGCAGGTTTACGTGTTTATTTTGTTAGTTAACGATATAGAACAAGATACAAGAACGAGTAGAAATAGCGAGTCTACATAAAATGTAAAGTTTATTCATAAAAATATTTTTAATAAAACGAATCTAGGAATAATTTTTCGTGAGAAATCAATATTTTACAGTTTAAAATATTAACTAATAAAAATATTTATTTATTAATTAACACTGCAAAAAATAATATTTTCGCAACAATACAGCAATTGTTATAAAAAAAATTATTTATTTTTTTTTTTGCACTATTAATAGAATTTTACTGTTAACTGTTATAAAGAATTGTTTACACATTATACTTTAGTATCTTTGCATGAATATTTTAAAATCGGTAGTAAAGATTTTATTATAACTTTGAAGATAATTGCGTTTGATTTATGGACACGTTTCTAGTCTGCAAAAAAAAAAAAATAAATAAATAAATAAACCTCTTTCACGAGATTGTACACAATATTATTTATTGATTTTTATTGATATTAACAGAATATTTTTCTTTTATTTTCTCTCACGAAAAACACATTAGAGGTAAGCCTATTTGTTACCTTGGTTACCTTCAATGACATCATATATACAAAAAGACACGCACAATACCTCCTTAAGACATTGTCCTTATTAGAAAATACAGTTTTGCGTTTCTTTATAAAAGATATACTGTAGTTAATTTTATAAAGAGAGATATTTTTATTTATTTATTTATTTATATTTATATTTTTATAATAATTTTAAAACAGCTTAATGAAATTTTATTATCGGACCAAAAAATCAATTTTTTAAGTCAATGATCTGATATCTATCATATTTCGCTGTCATCTTTTTTTTTTTTTTTGTTTTGTTGTCACTATGTTTAGTGGTTTCTGTACCACAGACATTTTTGTACTTTATTCAATAGGAAATAATCTATTCACCACACGAAACCAAAATAAATCGTAAACTATAATAATTTTCTGTCGACGGAATCCGCCATAGCGACACTTTCAATAACGTGTTTCAGCGTCACGTTGTTCCTTTCTGTAAATCGAAATATTTAACATAAACACAAATTTTATATTTTTAGCGTAACAAACGATCAAATTTTTTCAAAATTTGCATTCGTAATTAATTAATTATAGTTTAAAAGCTTTGTTTTCGTACGAAAATTGCACTAAAGTGAAAGATTAAAAAAAAAAAAAAAATTATATTTTCTGAGAATAAATTTCGTTAGCGGTTTTTTTGCTTCTTATATAAACTCGTTCAACTGCATTAAAACATGTTTTCCCTTTTAATGTTAAATCTTTCAAAATAATAACAACGAAAAAAATATATTTGTAAATTTTCTCGTGATCCACATACACGTATATTCATACATAGATTTTCCACGTTGCATGCTAAACATTAGAAACTTCGCCAACGTATATAAAAATCTATGAATTTTAAATTACGTTTTGGTATCGTAATTCTTAAATTTATTATACTGTATATATTTAAAAATTTTATCAGGTTATTAGTTTATTGATGATAACTTTTAAAATTTGTATTTTTATTAGAAAATGCAATATTAATATATATATATATTCATAAAGTTACTTTATCACCGAAATAATTATTATGATATCAAACAGAATAATTGTATATGCATGTAAAACAATTTCCCAAGCGAATCACTACCTGAAAAAAAATCTATTTATTCATTCATACTTCACAAATATTATTTTTATACTACATTAATATTTGTTATACTCGTACATACGAATAGAATGTCCCGATCAATGTACGAAATATTGAATTTTACTGTTAGAAAGACATATATGATCTATTCAGAGAGTTATTCAATTGTAACTTATAAATATCAGTCACATTAACAATAGTGAAAGTGTAGATATAGGTCAGTATTAGTATTCATTTAATTTAGATTATAATGCTTAATTAAGGTTGTTTTCATTAAGTTTATGGTACTATAAAACTCATGTACAATAAATATAACAGCGCAATATTCGTATTCTTATATTATACATTATAACAATGTTTATATTCCTCATTATGATGATTACTTTCAGGTGATTATAATGTTATGAAGCTCATTAAGAACATAAATATGATTTTATTTTTAATAAAAGTTATAATTTGATAATGTTCATATATATAGGCCCTATGTGTTATGAGATGAGTCTAAAATAATACGTTTTCGAAATTCATTTTCGTGAAAAATGATATAATATTGTGATATATAAACAAATTAATTAAGATCGACGAATCGATAACGTGGCACTTTCCATTATTCATTTTATTAATTTTTGAAAGTTCAAAATTATAAAATTCGGATTGTTGTCGGTAGTAACGAACCGATTTTCATCATTTTTAACGAATTTGATCCTATCATGAACGCGAATTTTATTCAGATCGATTAATATTTACAAAAGATATCGTCGGACAATGTGTGGACAGATATCATGGCAACAGTAATCATTTTTATCACTTTTAGGTCTCTAGAAAGTCACAATAAAGTGTTTGAATTTCATTAATATTGGATAATATTTGTGCCAACTATTGTCTTAATATATGCGAGCATGTTTTCTCTTGTTACGTCAGTAATATTGACCCCTTATCCATTATTTCCGATACTCTTAGTTTTCTGTTAGGTTCAAATAACATATGCGAATTTTATTTAAATCGAATAATATTTACTCGAGTTATCGCACAGACAGACAAGCGGACGAACGATTGGTAAACTATATTACATTTCGAAGCGAAAGTGTCAACAAGTAGACAAGATTGAATATATAAATCGTGTGCACAAGTATGGAATATATTAAATAAACGATGAAAGGAAAAGCTCACCTGTATCAAAATCGACATCCTTGCCCGTTATTTCTTTAACTTTCATCCTGATCAGGTTAATCCTTTCTCTTCTTAACTGGACCGATTTATTTTTGCATTCTTCACTCACTTCGGCTAAATCTTTAGATATGGTGGTATCCAAAACCTGGCAATCACAATTAACTGTCTCATCATTTGGCAATGTATGACACCTGCAAGTTGTATAAATATCTGGAGTCTCGGGTTCCGAATCAGATACCGCTGCACAGTTACCCATTAGGCAGAATAGCCTTAATTAATATCTTTCTAAACCTAGGAATAACTCGTCGGTGAAATATATTCATGATAAAAATCATGAAGATAATTCACGCTTAAATAAAACATATAAAACAATAACTTTCAATCACAACATGTTCGGCCGGCAGCAAAGCCGCTACTAAAATTCGATATTTTTACTACCAGTGCTTTTGCAAATGCTTCACGTTCTTGCCACCGCTAGCGTTAACGTCGAATTTTTTTTTTTTTCGATTTTTTTTTTCTCTTAACGTTCTTTAATTATTTAAAACTGTAAAGTTTTAATTATAATTAATTAACGCTGAAAGAACGCAATTATTAAACTTTAATTAATTCGCCTTTATTTTTAACATAAAACGCAAAATATCGCTTTTAATTAAACTAATAATTAATATTCCAACCGTAAAAACGCGTTAACAAAACGAATAAAAATTACGTTTTTGGATGGTTTATAATGAAGAAAATATTAAAAAAAATTAAAGAAAATGTTAAAAGATTTCTTTTTTTTTATATATATATATTTTCTTTCATTCGACAGGATAAAAACCCTCCAGAAAAAATTTTATCACAGTTTAAATCTCAACTTGTATATGAAGATCTTAAGAATTTTCTCCCATTATTTTTATGAAATAATAGAATGTTTAAAAAACTAAATTATGTATTTAATTTTAATATGTTACAATAAAGACATCATTCCCGAGAATGAGAATAAACGAAATAATAAATTTTCGTTTATTCTCATTCTTGTTAACAGTTCGGGAAAATTAATCTTTCCACGTTTCTACCAATAAATTTCCGCTCGGAACCGTGAGGCTTCCGTTGAAAATTATAATAGCTATCTTGTTTAACAGTCAATATTCATTTACAACAACTCCACCCAGTCTTCTCTTAATTGTTAAGGGGTGTGGTCTAAGTCGTTAATGATATCTGTCACCATTACTTCATAGTATTCTTTATTTATAAACAAAAACTATTTAACACACTTTAACGACTATTATTAGTTTTTCTGTGTACTTAATAATAGAATAAATAATTTTTACCTGTTCGAACCACTGTTTCAAAGCACCTGCTCTTCTGTAGGTGTTGTTATAGAAGTCGAAAGCGTGTTTGTGCCTCTCTGACGTCTGCATGTCGGTGAAGATATAAGTTACTGCCTTTAAATAAATAAAAATTTATTTTTGTCATTACAGAATAAATTATATTTTTGTTCGCGTATATGTTCGTTATGATAATCACGAATAATTTTTTTTTCTTTCGTAGTTTAGTGGGAAAATTGAATTGCAGGCCTCTTGACGATTTCAGTCATCGTAACGGTGACGCAAATTCTCGAATTTAGGTTAATTCTATACTTAAAATATTCAGTTTTTTGACAGGATTTTTATATTTGTTTTCGTTGAGAAAACTTCACGTTCTTACTTGACTGACACAAAAATCAAACTGTCCATTAACAATCCAACTCCACCCAATGATTAAGTAAAGTAAGAGTCAAGTATTGGGTTTATTTATAGGAGCCAAAATCTATTTATCGACCCTTACAGAAAGGAGTAGAGAGAATGACCAAAGTTAATAATCAATATATAATTTTTTTTTTCTTTTCTTTTATATCGGTTTTCAGATTGAAGTTTTAACGGATAAAACTGGCTGATTTCAGACTAACTATTGATTTTCTACTGTTATTTTTTTTTTTAAGAATTTAAGAAAAACCGATACAGTTTTAGGTTTTGGAGCTTATTAATATTTTAGGACAATTTTTATATTTTAAAATGGAATTATGATATAATAATAAGGATTAAAAATTTAATACTGAGAATATAAATATTTATACTCCACTTAAAATCTACTACGAATTTTTAAACTTTTATTTTTTTTTACCTTGTTTAAATTTTCCAACTCTTCGGGAGTACAATACGGGAAACTAACGTTAGGTAAACATCTCTGAGCTCCTTGTATATTTTGTATAGCAGCTAATAAGTAGTTTCTAACTTCTGCAGCTTCGTAATATCTTTTTTCGTGATCGCTTGAGAAAAAAATAATAATAATAACAACAATATTTAAAATATATAATAGAGAAAATAATTTAATTTTTTTTATTTATTTATTGACACAATTCTTCAAACATAATCGTTTTTCTATAACATTCTAAAACTGTATTCCAATAAATATTAATTTTTAATTTTGCTATTGATAACATAGGAGTATAACAAAAAATATATAAAAATGTGTAATGACATTTGTTATATTTTCAATGCCAAAGAAAAAATATTGATTTTTTTTCGATACGTAAATTAAAAATAAAAATTATATATACCTACCTGGCTTCTATGTCTAGCAGATCTTTCCATTTTCTCAACGCATATCCTAATTGGGAACAACCTTGTTTAACCATGGTGTGACCTTGTTTCCATTTAAAATACGCTTGATCGATGTGCTGTTTTCTCTCTTTCAGTAGATCAACTTCTTTTTCTAGTCTGTTCTCCATATCGCTTCCATAAGAACCTCCGAAAACACTGTCTAGTTTTATTAGAAATGAATACTTTACTATCTTACTAAAAGTAATATTTCTTCAATAAAAGATATATTGGAAAAGTTTTATTGCGCTTACTTTAATATTTATTCGTTGAATCTATTATTCGAGGAAATTTATAACTTAAAAAGATATAGAATCGTTACTGTTACCATCAGTAAAGTTAGTAATTTTAGATACTGAGAATAGAGCTGAAATAATTCGATATGTATAAATTTTTAGAAAACCGTGCAGAGTTGTAGCTAACGACAGCTCTGTAATGTCTTTCTTTAGCGCAGTGTGACCCACCAACGTGATAAAACTCTGAATGAAAATTGTTAACTTTTTATGAATTAAATACATGATGAACGAAGTATCTGTTTAGTGACAAATCAGAATTTTCTGCTTAGAAATGTTGTTAGTCGAGTTTATTAAAAATTAAAACAAACAGAAAATAACATAAAATAATTTACTTTTCATAAATATCGTTCACGAACAAAATATATTTTAAACAGTTTTAATAATAATTTTTTGATTATTATATCGATAAGGAAAAAAGAAACAATTTATTTTATTTTTTCTCATTGTATGATTATCATATTTACTTAATGTAATGATAATTTTATTCTAGTATACAGAATAATTATTGATCATTTGTGTTTTAATCATTTAATGTTAAACTTTAGGGAACATTCATAAACTACGTCACGCTGTTAAGGGGGGGGTGTAATAGATTTGTGACGATGAATGACGTAAGGAAAGGAAAGTCAAGCATATTATGACGTCACGCTGTAAAAATGGTTAAATTTTTTTTTTTTATAAAATGTTTACGCTTAATTGTTCGAAAAATACAGACTGTAATTTAACATACAGTACTTGAAGATACGTTTGTTATAAAATGTATGACAAATATCTAGTTCTAAGATTATCAATATCTAATTTAATGAAAGTTTATTTGGAAATTAAAGGATATATATTTAACAAAAAACAGCGTAAAGTGATTCTTATTTTATACTAATTTATGTATATATTTTTAATTTTTATTTTTACATAAAACCGGAGAAAAAATTTTTTAAGTAAAAGTAAGAATGGTTATCAAATTTATTAGGGAGTCAAGCATGGTACGACGAAAAACGACAAAGGAGTGAGAGTGAAGATCAAAAAGTATTCGAAATAGCGTGATATAGTTTATGGATGCGCCCTTAACAAATGAAAATATTTTTTCATTTATTGCTCGTTAAAAATATTCTCGGTATTATATATTTATTTGAATTATTACAATATTTTATTTCTGATTATCAGTTACTCATAAAGCAACAACTCGCAAAATCAATTTTCTATATGTAAGAAATAATTTTATAAATATTAAAATTACCAAGAAATTCGTCCTGTTTCTGAGAGAGCTTTTGATACTCTTCTCCCTCCTTTCCTAATTTAATTACTTCTTCCTTTAATTTATCTCTTTGATGAATCGTTGTTTCTAGTTCTCTTTTTATCATCTCCTGTAATAAATAAAATCAGATGGATAATAATAATAATAATAAATGCGTTTTATATTTTTTTTTTATTAAATTTATAAAAGAAAAACATGGTTGCTGACTAAAGAAATCCAGTAAAACGAGTTACTTTTTTGCAGTAAATGCGCCTTTTACTGCAAAAAGTGCTCGTTTTACTGGATTTCTTTAGTCAGTAACCTAAGAAGTAAGCAGTTAGAACTAGTATGAAAAACAGGATTACCTGGTTATTCAAAGCTTCGACTAATTCTTTGTGTTCTTCAGTCAATTCTTCTTCATTCGGATTTTTATCGACTAAAAATTGCTTTAGCGATTTCTGCGTATCTTCATCTAAAGAAGATTGTAGTTTTTCCCTTAAAAATAGAAACGTAAAACGTAAACGTAAAAAAAAAAATAAACATAAATTTGCATTTTTGTAAATTTTATATTCATTTTTTTAATTTTTTTTTATAAATTTAACATACAGTTTTTCTTTGTTTTCGTTATCTCTTTCTTCTAACTGTTGAATTTTCATCTCTAACTGTTCTAGATGATCAGATTTAATTTGAAAAGCCTCCAAGACATGTCTCTTTTCGTAATTATTGATTTTTTTTTCTAAGTCTAGATATTTTTGAAGAGTTTCGACGGTGATGTTTACCTGAAGTAAATAAATTCGACTTAATGAAAAAGAATCTAATTTAATCTCAATGATTAATAGTTTTGATCTTTGACATATAAAACAGAAAATGGATCAATCTATAATAATGCAAAATATACTTTTTATAACGTTGAAAAACTGGAAATAAATGCTAATACTTAAAGCATAATTTTTGCCAACTTTATACTTTATTCACAATAATACAGGTCCTTATCGTCAGGCCATTTTTAAAGTAAGAGTTTTGTGTGTCCAAAGGATACTTATGATCAAAATGGCCTCCTAATGAGTAAGTTTTGATCAACAAAAACGGCAGGAAAAGAATATTTTATCTACTTTTTTCAAAACTTTAATTTTTATATAAGTTATATATATTTTAAAGAAGTTTATTGGCCACCCAGTATAAAAATACCTTAAAAAATGCCTGCTAGTCGTAATTTATAGCCTATATTTGATTAAATTATTAATAATCGTTAGATTATCTAATAATTAAATCATTTTATAATACGGATGACATAGATCAACTGAATTTACACAAGATCAATCAAAATATATCAGTCGAGCTGGTTACAATAGTATATTATCTATGAAAATAATTAGCATACATGTATTATCAAGTATCAAAGATAAAAAACGATTTAAATTAATATGTTATAATTTTTTGTACAGGTGTGTTCAGGGAATGAACGTATTGAACTTCATTAGAATTGCTGCCATCTATCGGAAAAAATTGGAAATTTTTAAATGCAATTTTTTTTCTTTTTAATAATTATAATTTCATATTTTAAATAACTGTATTTCAGAAAGAATACATGCAGTATAGAATATATTATGATAAAAAATTATTTTAACAAGAACTGCAGTTATAGTTGTTTACTTAAGTTAAATTTGAAATACAATATATAAAATTTATATTTTAAATAATAATTTTATTTTTCAATCACAAAAGTTTTAATTGAGAATAATTTGTAACATAATTTATGAATATTTTCGTAATTCTTCGTAGCAAGAATTATCTCGATTCCAGTATAAATGCCTTTATTGATCGGACGTATTTTGTATATAACTATCTCACGCTTGCGTATAGATAAATATAGAAAACCCGCTTTATATTTTTGTATTTTAAAGCTTAAATTTTGAAGGAAACAGATAATTAAAATCCTTTGCTAATACAGGGAAACAATAGCCGTTTGAGTCGATTGATCGTGTTAAGGATTATACAATGAAAACTTTGAATCCTACCAAAAGGGAATTCATTTTTATCAATATTTAGCTACCGGTGGTTGTATAAAAGTTGAAACAAATACAATTTTAGATAATCTTGGTTATCAGAGTTAACTTCTCTCGTGAATACGCATTTCGGCTATAAGGTCGGTCGTCAACAGTGCATTTCTGAACTGTTGAGCTTTAAAATCGTCTGATTAAAAATCGGTATAGTTTGAGAGTTGGAAAACCATTTGGTCTTCCAGTCAGGACGCTTATTTTTGAAACCGAAGACAGTAACAAAGAAAATTTTAACGATATGGAATTTCGATCAAACATGAGAACGTTATATTTGTATTATTATTATAATTTGCTTCAATGGATAGTTTTAAAATATAAATACAGTAGAACTTCCAAAGTTGACCACCTCTGTATGGTGATCACCTCCTTAAGTTGACCAAATTTTCATAGTCCGGACGTACGCTTTACTTTATAATGGAAGACGGGTCTCCCTATATTGACCACCTCCATAAGTTGTAACTTG
>WUQG02036308.1:0-10829 GCA_011317285.2 Androctonus mauritanicus | reverse complement strand
TTACATAAATCGTGCAACAAGTTTAATTTTACTAGTTTACAGAAGTAAATCAATTCATGTCATCCTCTTTATAGTTTAAATCATAATACCAAACACAACATCGATAAAAGATCATTCTTATATTGGATCAGTGGTAAAATTATTTAGATGAGATGATGTCACAAACCGAGAAAGCGGAAGATGGACTTCCACTCTGTAACACGTGATTATCAAATACTAAGACAGAGAACGTGGAAGTAAGTTAACTCTTAAAGAAAATATAATACGTTAAATAATAATGAATATAACAATAAAATAATAAGAGCATAATAAAATAATAAATAAGATAGGTCAGAGTTAACCTCTTCACAGTATTACAATTAAATTAATATTTAGGATTATATTCATTGTTGTTATGGATATTTGGATTAAACAAGTTTTATTGATAACTTGTTTTTGTGCTTTATTATTGCTTAAATGAAGCTTTGGTTTATACTTTTTTTTTTGTATTTGAGTCAAATAAATTTATATTTTATTATTTAACTTTACTTGTTTTGAGAATTTATTCAATTTATTAGTATAAAGTTTCTAACATTGTTATTGCTATTTAGGTCTAACACTTGTTTAATACTTTAAACCATAAGTTTTTGGTTGTTTATTTTTATTGGACAGATGTTAGTTATTGATAGATATTCATTTTAGGAAATAGTAAAAAGACCTGAGTTCAAGCTGGATTCTGGATTTGCAGTGTAGTTAAAACCATTAGGTTGAATTTAGATTATTATTGGTATTTTTGAGTATTGCAACTTTACACAGTATATCTTGAACTTTCTATAAATTACAAAATACATACTTTGCAATTTTCTATAATCTGATATTTCAGAATCCATCAATTAGATGGTTAAATACATTATATTCAGCACTTATCTGATGCTTTTAAACTGGCAATATGTAATCCAGTATTTTAGAGTGGATATTTTATATATTTGATATTTTACAATCTGGCACATTGTTTAAATTGGTACTTTATAATCCATTAAAATTGCTAATGCTAAAAAATGCTCATTTTTTCTGATGTTAAGGAGTATTTCATGAGTTGTGATAAAAATGGAGTTTGTTATTTCAAAAAAACTTTATTTTTGAAATGATGAAGCTCTGCTTTTGAAGTGTTTGGGCAGGTTCATCATGCTTGCTTCATGATTTTTTCCACTTTATGTTATGGTAGACAATCCATTTTTCATTGTCTGTCATACTTTTCAAAATGGATCATTTTCCAATTAACATTTCTAAATTAAAATTCAATAACAATTAATAATTATAATCATTAATTTATCTAAATGTTTTATAATTTGAACTATTTTCGAAATAAAGTTATTTAATATATATTAGGGGTGGTCATACATGTCGACCACATTTCAAAAGTGTACACATATGATAATGCGTTTAATCAGATGAATTTCTTTTAAGTTGGTGTGGTACACAAACCATTTAATTTACTCATGTATCGAAGTGTCTTTAAATGATTTTCCATGCTTGATTTTGATATGTTTAAAATTTTTGCAATTGTCTTGTGCCATATAGTGAGAATTTGCATTGATTAATGCCTTTATTTTGTTACTATCAATTTTCACTGATCTTCCTGACTGTGGTACTTCTTTAATGTTAAAATCATCAGAACAAAATCTGGCAAACCACTTTTGATACACATATTCCAATAAAACATCTTCACCATACACATTACAAATCTTTTTATTGCATCTTTCCCTTTTTTAAAATAAAACAACAAAATATGTTGAAAATGCTTGTTCTAATTTTTCATTTTGAAATTAATATGCAATAAAAAACACAATTTGTACACAATTTTTTAAAAAGTAAACTTGAAATGTCCGCTGTCAAATGGATGAATGATCTCTAGGATTGAACTGAATTAACTTAACATTTCACAACTGTTACAGTCACCAGATGGAAAAAATCGTATAGACTTATTGGCCAAGCTTATATTATTTTTTATAATCTAAATATGTCTTTTAAGATATGTTTTGCAATAAAATAGAATGTACCATATTTATTGCTAATCAAATGTAGCAATGAGATTTCATTTTATATTTGAGCTAATATATTTTATGCTAGATTTACAACAAAATATGATAAATTCACCCCAGTATTTGATTTATAAATATGAACATAAAAAATTAAACCAGTCAATACGGCATTATACTTAAATATTAAACTATATAGATTATCATCAATGCTGTACAATTTTCATGGTACAGTGTAAAATCTGGGGCATTGTATATTAATATAATGTACAATTATCATGGTAATATTACCAGTTTAGAAAATATTTTTACTAAATTGGGAAAATTTTAAGGATGGTCCTTGACTTATGATGGAATTAGATTTAAATTCCACTGCCAATATAAATCAGAAATAATCAAAATTTATGGATTTCCCACTATCAATATTTATTATTTCACTCTATTGTAATAAACTTAATAAACAAAAACCAGTTAACAACTTTGCCAACTGATTTTTCTATTTTGACAAATCACAGAATTTATTGATATTTCCATTATAAATCAAGGACACCTGTATTTTAATAGGATGTTTTAGGAAATTCAGAAATGTGAAGATTTGTATTTTAAACAATTTGACTGAAAAAATTCATAGGATCATAAATTAGGTTTCAGCAGATAAAAATATAACACAAATGATTACCCAGTGAGAGAAATGATTGAAATCATTTTTGATCTAAATTGTAATTTTTGTGAAAAACAGATTAAAATTTTAGTAGTGCCAAATCTAATTTTGTGATTATTAAAAATTTAATTTGCAAGATGAGAAATTATTCTTACCAATATGTTATATATATAATGCCCAAACACCCAAATTGCACAATGATCAAAAAAACAGCCAGGAACACATTGAGGCCAATTCCAAACAACAAACACTGATGCTCAACATTATTTCACTTCATGGTCATGGCGAGGCAACCACAACACATTGTGGGGGCAACTCTATCAAAACCAATACAATTCTGAGCATTTTGAAATGACCACAGACCATTCTGAAATAGATCATGGTATGTATTTGTAATTGTATGCTACGAAAAGCATCAGGACTCCTCTCTCTGTCCCAACAAGGTTTCATGTGCCACTGCATAAGTTATTGTAACAATAATAAGTGCAAGTGTCAATGCCAAAAAGTTTTGTGCAATTCAAAATGTCATAGTAATAGTGCCTGTAAGAATAAATGAACTGTATCTATAGCACTATGTAAGAATAAATAAACAGTATCTATAGCACTAAAAATAAACAAAAAAAAATGTTTATGAGTGGGTTTTTCAAACAATGTCTATTTACAAAATTATTTTAATTTACAAGTTTTAATTTGATTGTTAATTTTTAATTTAACAAAAGAATGAGAAACAATTCTCCTCTTATTTATCCAGAAGTTTCTTGAGTTTATTAGGATGTTATTTGCTATTGAATCTTCTTTTGTCACCATTATAAATTCAGTTCTTAAAAATGTATTAAGAGTTTAGTTAATTAGTCTTAGATATACTTATTTTAAAATAGAGAGACTAAATAGAATAGATATTTTTATCTGCCTTTTGTAGAAAAGAAGCAAAAAAATAGGCAATTTTATTATTTAAAATAGTCTTAGTGGATATGTAGAAGCAGCCATTTTTTGTGTTATTCTTAGAACTATGAAAAATGGGAATAAGATATGATATTTTAAAATTTCCTACAGTGAACTCCAAGAAATCCAGATTATATAAAGAAACCATTTGAAAGTCCAGATTATATAAATTATAAAAGTACTACTATGTTAATATATTTTCAGGAATCAAATATTAAAGAATAGCCTTTGATTCATATGTAAATCTTAGCTGATAAACTTTTCAAGAAAACAAATATTTAAAAAATATTTGTTTCATTTCATTTTATATTTGAGCTAATATATTTTATGCTAGATTTACAACAAAATATGATAAATTCACCCCAGTATTTTCTTGAAATATTTTAATAAAAATCATGTTCTTTATTAAATATTAGAGAATATGAAAACCAATAGCCACAATTCATTGTTGCCAGTTCAAAATGACCTAACTCAATGCTAGATTGCATGCTTGTTGAAATCTCTTAAATTTGTAAGAAAAAATTTACTTTTGAAAAGACTTCATTTATGATTTAAAAAGTAAAAATATTGTAAAAATATAAATAATTGAAGTTCCATGACCAAATGTTTAAAATGTTGCTCCTTTTCTATGAATTAGTTGCCACTGCAGATACAGTGCTAAACAGTCAAAATTCCATTACCAGTAACAGAATCTCACTACTATTAGTAATATGGAGCATACTACTACAAATACATGGCCATGATCTGTTTCAGAATGGTCTGCGATCATTTCAAAATGCTCAGAACATGTATTGGTTTTGGCAGAGTTGCACACAACATGTTGTGGTTGCCTCACTATGGCCATGAAGCAAAATAATGTTGAGCATTGGTGTTTGTTCATTTGGAACTACCTACAATGCATTTGGTTGTTTCTTTAGTCATTGTGTGATTTTGGTGTTTGGGTGTAACATTATATATATATAAACATTTAGTAAACAAAAGAAAATTTTCTCTGCTCATAATTGATAGTATTTTAAAACATTAATAGCTTGGATTCTTTTGTATAATAGTGATTTTTTTCCACCTAGCTATCTAAAAATTAATTTAGATTTAAGCATTTTGTAAATAATTTTTATTATACAGTTTAAAAATTAAAAATTCTATTATTTTTATATTCAGTTATAGAATATTTTTCAATTTCAATAAGGTATTCTTGAAAATGAATTGAATGCTAAAAATAACTAAATTGAATCAGATATATTTGCTAAGTATTTATAAATATGATGTAAATATAGAAAAATTTCATAGTACTTTATTAAAAGAAACTGTTATTCATTATAATGGAACAACTTCATTATGTGAAATATTAGGAAAAATCACAGATTATAATATCTCTGCTATAAAACAGTATATTATGTTCAATATAAACAATGAATATAGATAAAATACAAAAATTGTGGATAATTCTGTAGTTCCCATTTAAAATTTCCAAAAACTTGCAAATCTCTTGAAGGATTTCAGTACAAACTGATGCAATTAATATACTGAAATTCAATTAGACTCTGAATAGCTTATGATATTGCATGGGGAAGTTAGCATTTCATTAGTTGCCATTTTCAAACCTGAATTTCTCAAAGAATTTCATTACATTATGAAATTTATACAGCACAAAACAAAATATAATATATTAAATTTATTCAGAAATAATTCAAAATTTTGGGAAGTTAGTATTTATTTAACAGTAAAATTCAAACTTAAATTTTTCAAAGAATTTCACAGCACAAAATATATTTGCAACACAATTCAGCACAAAACATTCCTATAGAAAGGCTCAATTCCATTTGTAGGACTAGTGTTTCTTCAGCCCCACCTTAAAATGTTAATTTCTCAAAAATTTTCACAGTACGAAACAATTTTTTTGCATAATTTAGCTCAAAATAAATGGTACAAAAATTTTAATGAAATGGCAGGTTGAGGAGTTGAGGAAATAGAGCATAGTAAATTATATATGGCATTATATGTTGGCAAAATCAAAATTTTTAGTCAAAACACTAATAAAAGCTCTGAATCAATTAATAAAAACTAAATGATCAAAAATATTATTCATACCTGTTGAGCAAACCCTAAAGCTGCAGGAGTTGCTGATTCTGGAACAGTACTCACTAAATCAGCATTAACAGGGGCTTCTATAGCAAGCTGACGACCACATTCTTCACGAACCCCATATACCATTCTACCTATTATATATTAATTGCAAAAATAAAAATAATCAATTAAAAATTTTTGCAATTTTTAATTGATTAAATAAATGTCATGTACCATAAAATTTTACTACTTTTTGAAATAGAGAAGTATTTATATATCACCATTATTGCTTACCTAGAACGTAATAGCATATAAAAAATAACCCTGCCTGAAATAAATATAAATTAATACTAGCCTTTTTTCCTTAAAAACATTAATTTTCTATTATAGTACTATTTTGTGTTCTGTAAAGATAAATATCAGAAAATATTTTAATAATTAACTAGTTTTTTCTCCTCAAACTTATAATATTAATAGCTGTATTGTCTAAACTAGCAATTTTCAAATGCAAATATGGTGGCAACACTTTAGAAAAGTATTGTCTTGTAGTACTGTGGCCATAACAAGATATCTGTATGTTTAAGTGAATTTGAATATAAAGAAAAGATAAATATGATTATTAAATTCTTATTTAATATGTTTGTAGAACTATCCTATTTAATAGTGTTGGAATTCAATGCTAAAAGAAAAATAAAAAACACCTCCCTTAATAACAAATAAATAATTTCTCTGTGGTATTTTTGTACTTTTTCTGATAATAGATAAATACCAAAATGTTTTTATATGATGCAAATCATTATTTGTTATATACCTTGATCTCAATTCTACTATTTAGAATAAATTAACATAAGTCACTAATGAAGTATATTTATAATTAAATGATCATATTTTTAATCTAAATCAGTACATCTTGTAAAATTTAAAAGTCATTCCATTTTATTAAAAATACATTATTTATCAAAGCTCTTAACAGAAATTAAAGTTTTTGACCTACTGAGGGTCAAAAACATTTTTTTTTTTTTTTTTAATTTCTGTTAATAATTTGTTTTCTGTTAAGAGCTTTGATGTGTATCAATATATCTTAATTTCCTTCTGTACAATCCTTGTTATAGACGGAGGCAACAGGAGTACAAAGTTCAAGTTTACAATCCTTCCCTTGAGTAAAGGAGTTCTGCTTTTATTCAAATCAAGAAGCGAGATATAGTTTTGATAGTTGAGTAGTACTAAGATAATAAAATTTAGCATAATGAACAATCTCTTTGAGGCATCAAGAGCAATATCATATTTATCCTTCTATCTGTATTGGAGAATAATCAAATAAATGACAATTTTTCTTCCATCAGTTTTTTTGGACTTGTTTTTAGTATAGTTTTTTAATAACATATCTTTGAGTAGTAAATCATCTTTTATGATTAAAAGGGATAGTAGTGTTACCAGTGCTTTCTGCAACTGGGACATAGTCGACTCCAATTATAATGAACTTCTGGGGACTCTGATATTTCATTCACTATAGCCAAAATGACAACATTCCTCAATATCTGATCTATTTTAGCTTCTAAAAATGCATCCACATACTAGATAAGCTGAAATTATCCTTGAAGAATAGACCATCATACATGCAAAACTTCTCCACTTGTCGCACCATCTACATGTTTCAAATTGCTTAGGCTTAACATTCAGCTATTGCATAGCATTTTTCTGTCAGTTTGCATTTCTTTCTTTTTCCTATCTAATTAAATTGGTTCATTATGGATTTTAGCAAGTTGATTGTTCCTAAGGTTAAGACACAACTAAAAAATATTGGAACAAAAATATTTGAAAAAAAAAAAAAAAACAGAGTTAATTGAATGGTAAATGATAAGCCACATTGTAAACATATGCCATGATTAGATTGTATGTATTAAAGCTCCTTCATAGTAAAAATTCCTTTTTGAGATTTTATAACAGAATCATAATCTTGTATCTAGCTTTATACTGGCCCTTATTACTTTTATTTACATAACTATTTTTATGTTTTATTTGTGGAAAGTATTTCTCAATTGGGCATTGAATTTATTCATATATCATATTTATAAAAAGAAAATCGTAAATATGTCAAAGCCTTTCATGGTTTTAGGAAAATTGATATTTAATGCATGCGCCGTTATTCATCAAGAATGCTTAAGATGCATCAGACATTTGTCATACTAACTTTTTAAATTTGTTTATAGTACTGTTAACTATCCTATAATATTATTGCAATGCTCTAATAGTACATTATAAGTATAATTATAGTTGCTGCTTTATTTTCTACATTTAAATTGTATTAAATTTCAGACTTTCTGCATGGAAAAAAACATGATTTCGTCCGCAATCTAGTTATGTCAAAACACTTAGAGAACATCTCATCACTGTTGTTTCCATCACCTGACCAATTTTCACCAATAAATTTAATATCAAGAAAACATTTGAATAATTTCAATCTTTCAACAATCCAGAACTAGTTTGAAGAAAGATCTGCAACATCAAGTGATGAGAGAGGTTGATATGTTTTTCAGAAAATACTTGAAGTTGATTGAAGCATCAATTACAAGAGACCTATGTGTTAATACAGATGTTTTTAATAATTTCTGTTTCTTATATCAAAGTAGGCTATATAATATTAAAAAGTAGCAATGGTACCTATTGCTTTCAATGGAATATAATCGGTATGGCGAGAATGCAAGCTGCAAACTTTGACATGCTTTAATATTGTTTTTCCTGTTTTAATAGCGATTCTCCAAGATGTTTTAGATTACTATCTCTGGGGAATGAATGAAACTGATGTCCCTTATGTTTTTTTTTTTTGTGTTGCTATTACATTGAGGATCGCAACAGTTATACGACAAAATTGCTTCTCTATAATGATAGCTGACTGGAAAGCCTAACTAATACCAAACACGGAAGTGCTGTCACCTATAGTGTAGATGGTTTATAAACGCTGAGTTTTTTTTATATAGTTTTAACGCCGCTTTCCACTCAGTGAGTGCTAAGCAGCTGGAAAATATGGTTGGCCACCCACATTCCTGCTAGGAGCAGACATCAGCTGTAGGATTGAGTTTAACATGCCGGATCAGGGAAAAAATTAGAAATGTGGATCCTTGATTGAATCTGAATGTTCCAGAGTGGAAACAACACACAAGACGCTTTCATTACGAAATGGAAGAATAAGCCTGTATCGTTATCTATTCGATAATTTTTAATTTCATCAATTGTTGAATTATTCGGGTTTTCCGCCTGTTCATTTTCATTAATATTCAAAAGCATTTCTATTATAATTTTTATATTATTTATTAATATTTTACAGCTTTTTATGCTTCCTACTCTTGTTAGAAAAAATGTTTTGTTTTTTCAAATATATGTTTATTGCATCAATTAATCATAATTTAATGTTTCTAAATTATATAAGAGTGGAACAAAATTACTTTTTATGAAATATTAAATAGTAGTTATTTAAGCTTTATTAACAGAAAGTCACAAAAGTCATTAAATTAATTAACTGAAAGTGGGTTTACAAAAATTAAAAATTATTTAAAAATCCTTATTCCAAAAACATATTGAATAGCCCAGTTATTTAATTTGGTTCATCAGAAAGAACTTTGCAATGGATGGCTGCTAAAGAATTGGCCATTTGGGTGATTAGAGTGACAAACAAACAAATTAAAAATTAAAAATATATATGAGATTGTAATTTAATTAATATTTGGTTTCATTTTTTTATATAAAAGGAATAAAAATGAAGTAAAATTAAAAATTTTATTAAAGTTAAATGATATTTTCTAAAAATTTTAAATGCATTATAAAAGAAAGTGGGTTTTAAATTACAGTATATTGTGAAAAATTAAAACAGTTATTGATTTATGAAACACTACCCTCTAAGCGAAAATGTTTAATTATTTAAAATGAAAAGTAAAATTTAAAAAATGTACATGCAAAATACTCAAAAATTAAAAATTAGATATTTAAAAAATCCTCACATGAAATATGATCTATCAAATGTCATATTTCATTCAAAATTTCTGTGAATAAAAACACAGATTCAGATGTTTATTTTCTTTTTTCTATTTTAACCATAATCTTCTTCGGTTGAAGTAAATTTTGTCCTTTAAAAAACTCCAGGGGTTTCTGAATAAATAAAAATTTAATTTCAATAAACAATTTTTATGACACTAAAAATTATCATTTTAGTTTTTAAACAAACATTTATTGTAACTTGAAAAATATTTATAATATAAAAATGTACCTTTGTTTCTTCTGTAGCATGTACATGAAAATCACGAAATATATGAAAAACACACATCTTAACTACTATAAGTGCAAATCTCATTCCTATACAATTTCTGGGTCCATCGCCAAACGGAAGATATGCGAATGCAGGAATAGAACTTCTATTTTCCGGCAAAAATCTAAAATTACATAAATTTTTATACGAAATGAGGAAGTTTAAACTGAAGTAAACAAAATGTGTTCAGTCAATCTACATCAATTTGGTCTACATTTAAATTATATATGTGGTTGTATTGTCAATACATCCGTGTAATCTGCCAGTGATCTACTATTGATAAAAATTTTTCTTCAGGATTCAATTTTAAATTAATGAGTGCAAATCTCATTTGCAATCAAATTCTTTAGCGGGTCATAGGTTGTCGATTCTTACGTTATATCATTGAAAATTATTTTTATGACATATATTTTAATTTTCTGTTTAATCATTCGACAATAAAGGATAAATTCAAATAATAGGTGATTTTAGTTCTTTTTGGTATCTGCTTTTATATATAGGGAGTGGTGCAAATGTGGAAGCCTGCTGGTAAAGTGGAATCGTCGACTATAGGGCTTCGTAGGTGCTGTAGACTAACGGAAATCGGGGGAACCTGTTCTTGCAGTTCTTAATACCAACTGTAGAGCGCTAGCATCGTGTTGACTTGTGTACTGTGAATAGGGTATCACGAAACAGTTTCCCAGCATTTTAAAGCTTTTTATAAGTTTTAGCCCTTAAATTACACATTTTTCTTTCATGCAATTAAACTAAACACTTGATATTTTTGATTAAAGGTTTAATTTAGCAGTTCTTTACGGTTTTAAATAAAAGTTAAACGTTGAAGTTTTAACCTATAACGAGTTAG
>WUQG02036307.1:0-29900 GCA_011317285.2 Androctonus mauritanicus | reverse complement strand
GATGTATGTACAGTCATATTCCGAAGCGTTCACAGTCCGAAGCGCCATTTTTATATATGTATCACTATACATACATATATACTATACATGCATCTTTGAAACTTTTGGGAACTGAAACTTATTAGTGTTTAATTTAGAATTATGATTCTTCAGCAATAAATTTTTGAAAAAAAATGCTTGCTTTCTTTAAAATAAGTCCTACGGTATTTCTTTTAGTTATAAATGCTTCATTTATGTTAGTTACGCATGTACAGTACATGACAACTGCAGTGCATTATAAGCATTGATAAGTGAAAAAAGACACCTATAAATATCTGAAAACTAAGATGACAATCTATCATTTTCATTTAAAATTAAAAAATATAAGTTATATTTAGGATTATGATGTGCATTATTGTTCAGCATCAATATTAGCATGTTCTTAGCTTGCCTTTTCTCATACAGCTCTTCTCAAGGTTCTGTTAGACCAATTTTTTTTTTTTTTCTTTTGGTCCTACATCATTAAGTTTCACTTCATATTTACGCTGAATTCAAAAGTATATTTTGTCATAAATTAACTCATCAAGAGCTATTGTACAGCATCGAAATCTACAATAACTATCTTAAAAAGCCATTATTATGAATAACGGAGAAAGCTATTGTATTAAAATTCTATTAAATTAAATATTTTTATTTATTGTATTTTAAAATACGAGTTTCTTTTTTTGTTAACTAAAGTTTTTTACTCATTATTGTTGTATTTGTTTCATCTATGGATCTCTGTTTTTAAAAGTTATCTGAAAACATCCAATTGTCACAAATAAAAATGATTTTAAATTACTCTGTCGTACGTAGGTGTTAAATAGATGATATTCTCATTAATACAATATTTGGGGCTTTAAACTTTGATATCACGGAAGTTTAGCACTTATGATGAAAGCTCTATTATATGATATTTTTATCATTTCCGAAATTTTTAAGTCAGTACTACAATACTGTTTTTAACATACATGCACAGCACTATATGTAACCTGTATTGTGCCATTACGATCGAGATGATTTCTACATTTCAAAATATGTTCAACAAAAATGCTGCATTTCATAAGATTACGTTTAACATCATTATTAAACACAGTATATATCTAAATAAGCCAATATTAAGTATTAGAGATTCTCGACAATGCTCTTCTATTATTATACCATATTTATCTATTTATACATATATATCCTACAAAAAAAGCAATTTTGAGTGTCCACCTCATAAGTGGCGTACCCACAGAGGACGAGGAAGGCGGTCTTTCCCGGGCATTAAGTTGAATAGGGGGCCAAGAGCATGAAATATCATTACAATTCACCAGATATTTGTAAATTAGCATAATTTTCAATTCTTAAATAATTTTTTATGAACTGTAGAATTTTTAAGAGATGTTTTATGGAGGAAAAGAAGGAGGCAGAAAAAATGCCGCCCCGGGTATCAAAGATTTTGGGTGCGCAACTGCACCTCATTAGAGTTATAATGCGAATTAAAAGCCATTCGTGCTCTGACAAAAAAAATCTATAGGATTTTTCAAGTTTTTCTACCTGAAGCAAGCCTTATTTTTCGCGATTTGAACCAAGGAACATTGTAGTTTATCATTTCAGATGATAGATCTGTTTTCATAAGTTTCATTAACATTTTCAGATCATGTTTCTTTATCAGTTCATCAATAGTTGGTAAGTGTAAAGCATTTGTAATTTGTTCTTGAGTATTTGAAAGATATATAACATTTATTTTTTTAATATGCTATATGTATTTTCAAATGAAACTATTCTATAAATAAGTTTTATAAATTATTATCATTAAATACTAATTAATTTAAATATTTTTCTAATTATTAATTAGTAACTCAAAGTTTCCCAGAGTATTTTAGACACATTTTTCTTTTAAAACATTTATATTTACACTTCCTACCTAAAAAAGAAAACACTTTCATAACATTAAAACAAAATTTATCGTAGCATTTTACTCTTTACCAAAAATATATATTTATTGAAAAAATATTCCTTATTTGTTTGGAAACTCCTTTTTTTACTGATGTCATTACAGTTGAAAAATGAAGTTTTTCTCGTAAAAAAAAGTTTTTATAACTTACAAGTTAGGAGCAAGACTTCTTAAGAAGATTTCTTCATAGCAGAAGTTTTTATTTCATAAAAAAACTCTTAGATTTTATCAATATATCCATTTTCTTTGACAGAATTTTTTCATTCTTTAATAATATTAAAATGATTAGATCATATTTCAATATTCTATTAAAATATATTTCGTGTATATTTTTTTATTAAATGAAAAAATATAATCAGTAAGAGTTTATTTAATTTCTAAACAAGAGAGTAAAAATTTTCTTTTTATCCGAATAGTGTTTGTGATAATCACCTTTTTTTAATCATTCATTACAGGAATAGAGTTTATAAAGTTCTTCACTAATTTTACATAATTATCTTGATAATTTATCTGTTAATTAACCATTCTTCTTTTTTATAATATTTTTTTTTATGTATCTTGTAGAGAGAATGCAATAAAATTATACAATCTGTGATTATTTTTTTTACCTACTTTCTTTCAGAAATTACCCATACTTAAGTACAATTACACTAATCAGGAATCATTATTCGTTTTCTCTTTTCATTCAAAATATATATTTAACATAATTTACATTAAATTTACTAACTTTTTTTTTTATCAAATTAGTAAAATTACAATTTAGTAATGAAGAGGTAAGCACTAATCAATCAATAATTTGCATTGTGATATTAAAAGAAAATCATTTATTTATTTTTTATTAATTTATCAATAATAGATCATGATTTTCTATAAATATTTCGTTATAAAAATTTTTATTTTTTTAAACATATATATTTATAAAAATATCTATTTTAAATTTTTACAGAAAAAATAGTTATATATGTGTATATATTGTATTTAAAGCGTAAATCAACAAATTGAATATTTTCGAATTTGTGACTTGTGAAGAAAAAAACAAAATAGGAAAAAATTATCGAATTATCTGATCGTTAGTAATCAATTTGCAGCTTTCTCACCATTAAATTCGTACGACTTGTTCTATTAACTTCTTCTAATAGTAGTATTTCAGTATTTTTAGAAATTACTTAATCTCTCAAACCCAAAATATCATCGTTCCCCACCTACTTTATATTACATCTTTAGCATCATTGCCCTCTTTTCCACCTGTATAAAAAGCAAAACTTTGTTAAGGTTTTCCATTTTGATTTGAACTGTTCATCGATACAACACGATGAAAAACAAATATTTGGTAAGTTTGTACTATATGTGATATTGTAGCATAAAAATTAAAATTTAATTTTTCTATTCTTTCAGTTTTTCTGGGCAATTTTTATTCTTTCTGCTTTTCTGGCTCGTTCTAATGCTCATGGTCATGGATATCATGAGAAACATGGACATCATTCTAGTCACTCTGATAGCAGTAAAGATGATGGATATAAGAAATCCGAACATTCGGATAGTTCGCATGGTGACCGATCTAAATATGATCATGACGATTATGGAAATCATCATCATAATGAAGGTAGCAATAAACATGATTCAGGCGGTCATTCCAATGATGAGTACGGTCACGATCATCACGGTTCTTCTGGAGGAGGCATGCACCAAAGTGGTAAACATGACAACAGTCACTATTCAGGAGGAGGATCGAAAGGCGGGAATGAAGGAATGAATCATTTCCGGAAAAAAGGTGGCAAAAGTAATGGTTTCAAAAATGTATATCATAAAGAAGAATATGGAGATCATAAATCTTATCACGACGAATACGGCGATAGCGATTATAAGAAGAAGCATAGTGAACATCATGACGAATATAGCAAGAAAGGTGAAAAGCATTCTGAAAGTAATGATGGCAAAAAATATTATAACAGTAATAAGAAGGGTAGTGATTATAAGAAGCAAAGTAAAGGCGGACATAGCAAACATCACGAGAGTGAACATAAAAAGGGTGGAGGGCATCATAAAAGCAGTGGTGGACATAAAAGTGGTGGTGGTGGGCATCATTCCAGTAATGGAAGTAGTGGTCACAAACGTGGTGGAAGCCGCAGCTCTGAAAGTGGTAGCTATAAAAGTGGACATGGTGGCGGTGGCGGTGGTCATGGTGGTAGTCATGGTCATGGAGGCGGTCATAAAGGTGGATATAGTCATGGCGGTGGTCATGGTGGTGGTCATAAGGGATCTGGAAGTGAACAAGTTTTTGTATTTTCTAAAAACTTTGCTAATTTTGCAAAGAAACTGGAAGGCTTTAGTAAACATCGATAAGAAATTTTTCAAAATACATAATTAACTAATAATTATATCTTAATGCTATTACATATTTTTTAAATATCTCATTCTAATTTGTAAATATTATTTGAGAAAATTATAAGTAAAATAAATATTATGAGCATGAGAAATTTTGATTTATATTTTCTCCTACAGATGGCGGGATATTCCTGTTAGCTCAAATCGTGTTAATCAACATTTTATATTTTTTAATTGGTATTATTTAATTAATTACACAAAACGCTGGTTAAAATCAAGTTATACTCAATTAAACAAAATTCATATTTTATTTATGAATCAATAATTTAACATTGCTGACATCTAAATATTATATATTCAGTTATAAAGTACTAAATATAAGGCTTTCACCGAATTGACAGCAATTTGCATTGTAAATATGGCTCTTAATTTTATTTTATTTTAAAAGCATATATCTCTAAAAATATAATTATAAATATACCAATTATCATTTTATAATTTTCTGAAACATTTTACTAATCTATATATATTTTTTGCATATATTACTCCCCTTTCCAATCAGGGCGATTACTAAGAGCCGGGGCCAGTTCCAACCATGGGCTGCATTCACACCCGTGGAGAGAGCCCTGACGGTGAAGGACAAGGATCGCCGGGCCGGGCCCAGCACCCTGAAAGAACTTTTCGAGTTACCAGACCCAGGACGCGAACCCGGGTCCTCCTATGTGGCACGCCAACAGCATTACTACTCGGCCATCCGGCCGTCTACTAATCAGTATTAATGTGGCATCGCGATAAAACAATCATTTTTAATTTGCAGAATCTGGAAACGTATTAGCTATCATGATGAATACCACTGATTGTTGCCAGATTTTTCAGGGAATCCGGGTTTTGTCCATTAATCCCTATTATTCATCATGTGCAAATCCTTTCCAAGATGTCCAGCATCAATATGGATTTCGAAGTGACTGCTAACGGGTTGCATAATAAACTATTGAAAGTCATATTGCTCCATCCTTTTCTGATTTAATCTAATCTATATTGCATTATGGCTATTTAGATGGCCATGTAGTCACGAAATCAATATGGACTACGAAAATTTTATCTCAACTTTTTTAATCTTTTTGAAACTTCAAAGTATAAAGTAACAGAACGAGGGAACGATTTAAATTTCTATAGTATATAAAATACAAATAATTTATGCAAAATTACATTTTTTTGTAATTTATTCTTTGCAATGTTTTAAGAAAATAAATAGTAGCAACTTACGACATGATCGATTAAAAATATAAATAAAAATTTTATTGATGGTAAGTAACGTATATTTACTTCCCATGGAAAAATCTCGTTATTATTTTTATTTTTTTCAATCAGAATATCATCATCCGTGTATGTATATATATATAAAAAACATTATAACAGTTTCAATAACTTTTATACTTCCTGACAGTTGCCATTTTGAAACCTGTTTCATAATCATTCAAAATTAATTGGTTTATAGTCTGGTTAATAAGGAGCAATATCTAAAATTTGAATAATCAATGATGTTTTATTGAAACATTTTTTATTTGATGAATAAAATATGACCATTTTGGTAAAATAAAAAGTTAAAATATTATTTCAAACAATTTTATTGGCTAATTTTTGGCTAAGTTATAAAATATTCTTTTTTTTTTTTTCCTTTTCTAAGTAATATGCAACGTAATATGATCGAGGCGACCTCAAGGGAAAAATTATAAAAATAAATAAATAAAAATTGCCAATTTTTTTTTTTAATATTAAAATTTCCATTTTCATTTCTTTGTTATAAAATGAATGCAAATAATGTTTAAATCTTTAATATCATAACAAAATAAAATGATGGAAAAAAAAGAAAATAAAAGTACATTTATTTGTTGTGTAGTGAATAAAAAATAAGAATAAAAGAATAATTTATTAGAGAATCAGATTTTGATACGGTATAACATGAATATATATTTTTTTATATAAAATAAATATTACGTAATATAATACTTTTGTAAAAATGATATAAAAGTGATTCATTTCTTGTAAGAGAACTGAAACCAATTCATTTCTTTTCAATGGAAATAAAAGTAGACTAAGATAAATCAAAAAATATTGATGGGAGGAAAAAAAGATGTTCCTGATTTTAAAGTCAGAAACATCGCTTTGTATTACGTCGATATTTATAGAAAAGAGTCTTCTTATCTCATAATATTGATTAGTTGCTCTTCACTTTTCATCGTCAGTTGTATTCTTAGCCATCTGACAAAAATCATTTTCCTTTTCTTTTTATTCAAATGTCAATAAACTGTCGTTTAAATAATTTATTTTATTTTTCCTAGTTGAGATTTGAACAGAAAAATGTCTGATGTTACTTAAGAAATATTTTTATGGAAAGAAAGGCTGCTATGATATTCATTCATTATCAATTAGAAAAGAGCGAAAAAGAAAAATTAATTAAGTTTTAGTAGCATTTTTACAATAAAGGATAATGAAAATAATTTATCATCGTCACCGGTAAAGAAAAATATAATTAGACAGTTAATCCATTAGTAAAACTTTCATATATCTATTTTTATTTTTAAACTAAAACGTAAAAATTAAGTATAAATTATGCAACAATAATTTATATATTTTAAAATATTTGTTATTTTTGATTTATTTTTCTAAATGCATAAAAACGATGATTTTAAATCAGTAGTTAGTAATTAGATAAGGAAAAAAAGCCCTTTAAAGAAAATTAATTCTGTTATAGACCATTAATTCTACATTATTTTCAAAAAATTCGGTTTGAAAGTAAGTGTGAATTTTTATGTTTTTTAATAATTGATTTTTCAAAAAAAAAAGAAAGAAAAAGAAAAAAGTGACGTGCCAAGTAATATATCAAAAAGATAGCTAATCTTGATGCTAACTTTTGAGATTGGAAAGTCATTATTATGCTGTATTCTTGTCTTGTTCGATCACATATTTGGTTTCTCTGATGGAAATTTTTTTGGTTATTTTTCCTTCTTTAAACTTAGAGAATAAGTTAGTTTTAATCGATTTACTTTTTCATATAAAAACTTGATCAGTTATATGTATAATGCAATATAAGACTGCACACGTCATACATAATATCAGATCGTCCCAAAAAATAATGTGGTTTATAACATTAAGTTTTAGAAGGGTATAAAAGATAAATCACTTGCTAATTTAATCAGGTATATAGTCTCCATTTGAATCAATAACATTCTTCCGATATTGCGGAAACTTTAAAAAATCATGTTCAGACAAGCTGAGACATGTTTGAACAAGTACAGTATAAAAAAAGACATTACTTTTGAGATGACCTGTTTGATTGCCTGCATTTGTTTGGAATAATGTATGCAATTAGAAAATTGCCAAAATTTTATATTGTAGCGATTATTTAATTTATAAAATAAATCCACAACAATTGAAACATATTCATAACATTTCAGTATAACATTAACAGCAATTTCATAAAATATTTTAGTTATTAAAATATATAATTTATAATATTTAAATTTCAAGGAGAGCTAATCTAAGTTTGTGATTTAATTTAATTTTTTAGGATAATTTTGAAGTTATTTTTGTGTTTTTATGAAAAAGTTGAAATTATTGGACAAATTCGAGAGTCTTATACAATTTAAAGAAGCCTGTGAAAATTTATAAAGAAATTCTTTTGGTTGTACATAATGAATTGATATGGTGTTAATTGACTACTCTGCATATTATCTTTAAAAATATTTAAAAGAAATTAATTTAAAAATATTTAAACGTTAAAGTATCGCACTTTTTATAACTTAAGTTGCATTTGACGTTGCTGTAAGCAATTTAAACAATTAATATTTGATTATTTTCATAAAAGCGATCGTTAAAATTTGGAGAAATTCCATTTCTATCTGTGACTTTTAACATGTAAGTATTCTTAGTTTAAAAAAAAAAATTCAATATGAACAATTTATATGATTTTAACTGACAGATTCTGTTAAAATGATCTAAAATTAACTGATAAATGATGCTTATTTTTAGAAAAGTACTATGCCAAAAATGTTTAAATTGCTTTGAATAATTTAAATTTTTCTCGGTATAAATCTTAATATTTTCTTAAAGAACAGATGCCAATCAATCTTAAAATTTTATTATAAATTTTTAAATAATTCTAAGTATAAACAACAGATGGCAGCATGTTATATTTGTGATTTATACTATTCAATGTTAGATTTTCTATCAAAAACACGAATAATATATTAATTACAAACATGAATGTGCAGATGCTATCAGTGATAATTAATTAATTATTATTTTTATAATATTAATTTCAAATATGAAATATTTGATTAAATAAATTTATATAAATAGCATGAAAATTTCGAAAACTTGAATAAAATTTTGCAACACAATATGAGTAAATTAATCTCTGAACCGTGACATTTCTCATTAATATTATTTTACTAATCAATTTTTCTGTTATTTTAACTTGACGATTTTGAGAAGAGAATACTTTCAATTGAAGTAAAAATCTTTCTTAATTAAACAGCAACATCCACCATCCGTGAATTCGATGTAGGATTTTACAGAGAAAATAAATTTGTATATTAAAATAAAAGTAATAAAATATTATTAAAATATTCTTCATTAATATTTAAAATTATTATTTATCTTTTTTTTCCTTTTTATAAATATATTATTTAATTATAAACACGTACGAATTTCATGATTTTCCGACATATTCCAGGAAGAGATATTTAGCATTTTCCAGGAATAGATGCGTTATTACATTTAAATGAAAGGGAGTAGGCATGCAATAACAACATCTAGTACAGGATTAAGTTGCTATTGTTACAAATTCCTTTATGGTTTACTACTATAGAAACATTTCTGAATAATTTCGAATCAATGAGGAACTTGTTTAGTTATATTATCAATGCAAACTAAAATTATCTAAAAGGGAAAGGTAATATATATATATATATATATATACATATAACGATACGAAATCTTATTATCAGAAAAATTTCTAGAAAAGAACAAAAATTTTTTCTTCTTTCCGGTAATAAGATTTATTGGCGAAATAATGGATCGTAATATTTAGCCATCATGAAATTCTCATCAAGGGAAAGAATTGAAGAGAAAATCAGATCATGTGCTTCCTTAAATACGGCATCACTATTACTTGATATTGGAAATCATTAATTCAACTGGTGGATAAATTTCTTGCACCTGTTGCCTTGACGCTACATGCCAAAATTACAAAAATATTTTAATTCTGTATAAGATCAAGAGACATATTTCATAACATTTCTTATTAAAAAATTATTAATTATGATAATTAAATTTAATATAGACAGAAATTTTAACGATATGTAAATATTTTTCATTGATGGAATAACTTCCTTAAAAGGTATGATTAATAAAACTATTCTTTTAAAGTTTCTTCAGTGTATCCTTTCTCATATTTATTTATATATATATAAAAAAAAAAATCAAATAAATAATATTTTCTTCTACATATATTTAAAATATTTTCGTAAAATGGAAATTTAGGCAAAGGACTACCATTAGATTTATTTCTTTCTTAAAGCAATAAAAGGAAAATATCCATTATCGTTTGTCTTTCTGATCATACTCCATATTTGTTTTCCATCTTAGCAATAAGAGAAATAATATATAAGCCAATTTTTCTGTTTGTTTGCATGTTTTTGGCAATTCACCCTAAATTTTACTCTAGATTTAGAACTTATTGGCTGAAAACTTTCTTTATTCCATCTCATTGCTATGGTTCGAGTTCGACTTGTAAAATTCTTCAAACTGTGCAATAACAAGAAGAAAAAAATTGCTAGACTTTAATCTAATTTTTTCGTTCTGAAATTGCATTCTTTGATGTGTTCAATTTTTGTTGATCTTTTTTTTTTCTATTGTATCAAATTAATCAAAGTGGAAATTATACAGTACTTCATTAAAAATCACCGAAAAGAAAAATAACAAGTTGTCCAGTTCATATTAACATCTATTTTAATTAGAAAATGTATTATATTACTCTTAATAAGTAATTATTTTACAAGAACAAGTACTTCGTTAATTAATAATCAACTAACTATTTTCTACTTTGCAGTTCAGTATTTTAAAATTTAAAAATATATAATGCACATATTTATTAATTAAAAGAATCATTTACGTAGAATAATGTTGCAATATATACTTCTTTAAATGAAATTAAACGATCCTTAACTTCATATGAATATTTTGTTGCTTCTTTATTATTGCCTGAAGGATGGCGTGTACAAGAAGTTATATCGCTACTTGTGAAAATAAATAATACGGATAAAACTGCATTAATAATTGAAATATTTTATTTAATATTCTAAACAATTTTTTAATTAAAACCGTGTATAAATTTCAAAAATTTTTATACGAAAAATAAACGATAAATGTATAAAAATGTATCGAAGTTATCGATATAAATTTTTATTCAAACGAAATTAACAAACTTACACAAACCGTCAATAAATGATAACATGTTTACGATATCTGTTTCGGATTTTATATTCATTCTCAATTTTTTAAATTATTCTCTTAATTTTTAGAGAGTAAAAACGCTCTAAATTTTAACGCTCTAAGTTTTTTAAAAGAGTAAACTCTCTTAATTTTTAGAGAATTTTTAGAAAGTAAATATTTTATTTAAAAGTAAATATTGTTGTTGTTGTCTATTAGAAACATGCAGATATTTAACTTATGTTTTGAACGTGGAAGTCGTTATCTATTGTGGCAGGAATTTAAACAGGATTTGCCTCTTATATAAGCCACGACTAAACATAACTGCTATGAATAATATCTCCTGCTTCAATAATTTCAACAATAACTTGTAATTATTAATGCATAGGGTTTACATCGTCTTTAATTAAATGTTAAATTTATTCTTCATTTGTGAATATATAAAGTGACAAAATCAACTTTATTGAACGCTTCAATTTAACTTGTCAGAACTTAAACTCTACTGCAAACAATAGAGGAACGTAAAATAAAAATAAGCAAAATTAATTCCTATAATTTGCATATAAAAGAGAATATCCAAAAACAAATTGTTTTACTAAAAGTTATTTTAATTTATATCTCATATACATAATACATACATAATAAACACATAATACATTATATAAATTATGATCTTACAGCTGATAATTTGCGTTTAGCCATTTTTTAAAAATTTTTAAAATTTTATCTTATAAGGAAACAATGTGCAGACCCCAAAGTTAATACACCGATACATTTGAATGACGGTCAAAAATTTGAATACTCTTGCATTATTTTGAAGATGGTCTGATATACAACCCAAAAATTATATATATACTGTATATATATCCATTTTTAGCCTACTTTCCCAAGGAAAATGAGGATTACAAAATGAGCATGTTACTATTAATACTTCACTAATAACTTTTGAATCAATTAACATATTTTCATGAATTAAGTAACTGTTGTTCGTCCATTAAAAGTAACCTTTGGGCTCTGTTGACTTCAACAACGTTAAAATGGCGGGCATTCAAACTTCTGAACTATTTTCTTAATATATCCTGAATTATATATAGGATTCTTATAAAGTTTTAGAAAGATAGTCAACCGTGTTAAAAATAAAATCAACGATGTATCAAATAACTGTATTTTTGACTGTTTAATAATGGCGAAAGTCAAACTTTAAAAGTTTCTTAATAATAACTTTCAGTCTACAGTATTTGATTGAATTTTATAAAATTTAGCAGGATCAGTATGATATGAATGAAAATTTTATGTGAGTTTAATTAATCCTTCGTGACATATTTTAATTCTTTATCTTCTATTATTCTAAAATAAAAGATAAATTCAGAAAGTAAGCGATTAGTTCTTTCTAAAACTGCTTGTTATTATAATAAATGGAAATTTTATACCAGATCTTACTCTGAAACCAGAAATGTAGAATAAAATAAAATAATTATTCTTAAATTAATATTCATATGATCTCTTATGTCATCCAAAAGTAATGTCATTTTTAACATTAAGTTTTGGAAGATTATAAAAGATAAATTACTTGCTAATTTAATCGAGTATATATTCTCTATATGAAACAATAACATTCTTCTAAAGTTGTGAAAGCTTTAAAAATTCATGTTTAGACAAACTGAGACGTGTTTGAACAAGTGCAATATAAATAAGACATTACTTTTGGGATTAACTGATATTCATCTTAATTATATGAATTTCTTAATTATAATCGACATAAAACGAAATAATTTAATAGAAATAGCTTTCTAGATAGATTTTTTCTTTCTGAAGCAATTTTCATCAGTATCATCTTTTAGTTTATTTCATTGTTATATTTTATCTTTCTTAATTATATTTAAAAGTTTAAAAGTGAAGTTGCATTTTAAGTTTCGAAACTTTTTTGAAGATAACGTTGCTTTCAATCGATGGGTACTAAGCAGTGGGACATTTTAATGCCCACAAAGAGCCGCCATGTCTTTAGTGGGAATCAGCTCTCAGATATAAGATAGGATTTAACGGGCTGGCTGGGAATCCTACTGAAAAAACTTTGGAATATGGTAACACCTGGAAATTGAATCAGAATTCTTAGAATGGAAGTGCAGCATGTTTCCACCGCTACTATCAGATCAGCTTTCTACTTGAAAGCATTTTTAACACCATTTTTCCAATCTTGCTAATCACTAAATGGACAAGAAAGAACAGTTTGTAGTAAGACTTTATCAAGCCAAACCATAAGCTATCAATCCTTATATAGGGATTGATAGCTTATGGTTTGGCTATCAACCGGATAGCCAAACCATATCAACGGGATTTGGCCATCACCGGATTTGGATATCAACCGGACTTGATGTCCCCATTCCGGATCTCGCATAAAAGTTTTAACGTATGAGACGTGGACTGAATTCTGGTTCTTCTTCATGAAAGTTGAAACTTTATAATGCTGTCAGTCCGACCGATGCAGTAAGCTACCGTAATTCAATCTCCTACAAAAACATTTTCATATCTAAAATTATTAGTCAAATATTCGAAAAAGTTCCAATTTAGAAGCCCCTATTACAGTATTTACTTTTATTTTTATTAAACCTTTAAGAAAGAATTTGGTCTTTATCATTAATTAGATAAATTTATAGCTAATAAATTCAATAAATTTATAGCTATTTTCAATAAATTTAGCTACTCTTAACCAGAAACAAATAACTCTAAAAAGAGCCTTGGGATGCTAAACTAAACAATTTAGCGATTCGATCTTCTGCATGAAAGATCCGGATGTACTGATGTCAGTTAACGTCTTCCGCTTTTCTTTTCGGTCTGACTTCTCTTTCTACAGATCTTTTCCCCCTTTCCTTCCTTTTCTTCCATCTATCACTACAGCTCGCTGTTGTTATTCTATTTATATTCCCTTCCTCGAACTCTCTGTTGGTCTTCTCCATTTAAAATCTGAAATGCATCTTTCAGGCACTCGATGAGCATCTTGTCCAAATTAGTTAACTTGTATAATTCTGGAGAACCTTTACAAGGCTATTTTGATCACGATTTCTTTTTCAATTCTCATTTTTTTCAGCAAAATTATCCACGATATATTTTATAGCTTCATATTTTTCGTTATACATTTACAAAATTTATTCCTTTCAATCTTATTAACTATTTATTTTATTAATCTACTTTCCGAAAGAAAGTGACTTAAGATGATTATGTTATTGTTCTATGTATCTATTAATAAATTTTGAAAAAAATTAGTAGATATTTTAATGAAATTTTATAGGATTAATGTCGATTAAAGATGACTTCAACACTTAATAATTTAATCCTTCAATTCCAATCATTTTAAAATGTCTTATATTCAGTTTTTTAGATACTTTTTTATATATCTTGAAACTAATTAACCAATTTTTTTATGAAATTTAATAGTAAGGCTAGTAGTTGATGAGATATCAATATACCTTCAACTGTATAAAAATGGCCTATGTTCAAACTTCAGAGATTTCTTTCTAATAATTTAAAGAGGTTAGTTTGTTAATAAAGTCAATTAATCTTATAAACTTCATCTATTTAAAAATGGCGGCATAAAAATTTTAGGGTTCCTTTCATGCCTATTAAACTATGGTATGTGATGTAAATTTATGATAACCAAGTTAATATGACTTTGATTTAATCTAATATATTTAATCATTCCAAAATGAAAAACATGTTCGAAAGTAAGTGATTAGTTCTCTACAGATTTGCTTATAAAATAATACAATCTTTTCAAATGACTATAATGTTATACATGACCCAGTTTCATTAGTTTTATTGTTACAAAAGAGAGTTGCAGCAATAAAATTAGTTTATTATTTATTGTTCTTGTATCAAGAGCAGTAGAAACTTCAAAATTAATAGGTCATTAGGAACAAAATTCCATTTTATTTCTTATCATCCTTCTTAATTTAATAGATAACTTGTGGATGGTTAAGTTAGATTAGTGTAGTTAAACATCTATATAGCATAAGGGATATATATTATTTGGCAGCGGCCACTTGTAGAGCTCATCACAGGCCTGCCAATATCCAAGATGGCGTCGACCGGAAGGTTGAAGGATGAGGTTCAACTGACCAAGACCCGAAAAATTGGAGGTGGAGGACCGGATTTGAATCCGGATTCTCTAGGTAGTAAGTCACAGCTTTGCCATCCTAGAGGAGCTTATTGTTTACAAGATCTTATTGAGGAAGTCTTATTGTTTACATCCTAGAGGATCTCTTATTGTTTATCCGTCCACAAGGTTATCCATTGTTGTTTATCCGTTCACAAGATGGCCCCGTAGCGGTCATCTTGTGAACGGATAAACAACAATGTGATAAACAATATAGCAAATTTTTTACAAAAGATGAAATAAAAAATTTTACCGTTTTCAATGGACTTTACTTGCTATTCGTTAAGTGCAACCACAATTTTGACAATATTTTTTAATTACATTCACATTCATAATAAATATTTAGAAAAAAGTAAAAACTGATATTTATAACATGAATAAAGACACGTGTTTGATGGATGTATAAAAATATATTCTACCATAAATAATTCAATTTTTATGATTTAATTTATTACAACTATCTATTTTTATTACAATTTTATGAATAATAATGTTTTTCATTATTTAAATTTTACGATAAGATAAATAATTAATTTCTTCAGTATAAAATAAAAGAAATCGTTCATACTTAATGCTGTTCTTGACAAGTAATGAGGAAAACAAAGAAAAAAAAATTATTGAAAGAAGGAA
Source organism: Androctonus mauritanicus (assembly GCA_011317285.2). NCBI lineage: Eukaryota > Metazoa > Arthropoda > Arachnida > Scorpiones > Buthidae > Androctonus > Androctonus mauritanicus. The sequence goes on along the minus strand of WUQG02036307.1, from coordinate 14,340 downwards.
TAAGTTGTTAGCAATTTTATTGCTGTAATGGAAATTAAAATAATTGTAAGTTTTAATAGAAAATTTTTATTAAATTCGATATTAACTTTTCTTTGTATAAAATGTAATTGGAATTGAATATAAAAATTAATTTTAGTAAGTCAAAAAGAAGAATAGTTTTATTCACTAAGTCATAAATATTTTTTCTTTTTCTTGTGAATTTGCATTTAAATAAAATTTCGAAAACATATCAGATTGAAGGCATTTAAATTATGATTTTAAATTAAAAAAAAAAAATTATTTATTTATTTACTTTTATTTAATAATTTAGAAAACAATCTAAAATTAATAATTTTACTAATTTTGTAATTTTGTTAAGCTCTAGGCTGCTAATAGAAAACTATAAATATAAAAACGAAAATTCCGTGATATAAAATGCTCCATTTTTAAATTCTGATGTTAAAACTGGGCGAGTGATAACAGAAAAGTATGTTAGTACTTCCTTACTCATTACTACTGCTAAAAATCTGATTTATAGTTAGAAGTTTTTATCTTAATAGAATGTAGACATTCTTCAAAAACTTTCGTCCATATGCCATGAATTATTCATAGCTATGACTACTCAAAATATCTATGATTAACTTGACACGTATCTCTTTTCTTACTTTGCAAATGACACAGTTCAGAGAGATCAATCGATATTCCAATATACTGGTTCAGACTCTCTTTTTTGATCATCTTAAACATTTTTTTTTTTGAAGAAATTCGCTTATTGTTTTCGCTTTAGACTCGTCACAAAATAAATTGAATAAAAAAGACTTGTGAAGATTTTCGTTTTTGAAAAAAATTGGAATCCTCAACCATTTTTGGATTTTGCCAAGAAAATTTTGATTCATATTCTTTGTTTCGTTAATAATGAAAAAGATCAAATTTTTATATTTATTCCTTTATTAATCAAAACTGTTAATCAGTTAACTATTATAAATGCAATTTTAATGGTTCGGCCATTTTGAAACAAAATGGCGACTGATTTTTCTGTCGGTTTATGTTTTCTTTTACTTTTGTCGGTTTATGTATTCTTTTATGTTTCTTTTAGCCTGAATACATAAACCTGCAGCCTGAAAGCTTTCAGAAAAATTAATAATTTTAAAATATTTTCGTTTTGACGAAAGCACCAATAATTATTCTTTATTACACCCATTATTGTTTAATAACTGAAATTATTTAAAAACATAGAAATTATAATTTATTTTAAACTTTATTAATAATAAATTAATAATGCAGAACACATAAAAGTTTTAATTTTAGCAGAAAATTAATTTCTTGATGGGACCATTTCACCAATTATACGTTCTAAAATCTCAAGGGCGTTTTGAAAATCCATCAATTACATTTTATGTCTAATATTTTATGTAGACTGTAAAATTCTAAATTAATATACTTTATTTTATACCAGTAAATAAATTATAAAGTTATTCACTTTTTTAATGGTTTAAAATTAAACTTTAAATTCAAATTTATCCTTTCCTAATTATTCTTTAAACAGGAAAGAAAGAAAAATATTGAAATGAGTACTTTCGAATTGAAAAGTTCATAATAATTTCAATAATTTTATCATATATTTATCAGATATATAGAAGGTTGATGTCGATACAGTTGTTTAAACTTTATATAAAATTATACAAACTTTCTAGGATTCTTTTTAGTCGACATTGATGTCTGTCAGTATTAAAAATTTCATCATTCAAGATCGTACATGATGAAACTGTTGAAACTTTAATTTAGTGAACAGCAGCTGGTAAATTTTTTTCACTTTATTGTTTTCTTCGGTTTATTGTATTTTTGTGTTTGTTCTAAAAAATTCAACATTTAGATAATGATTTTTTATTTAAACAAAAAAAAAAGATCGTTGATTTTTTTGAGTAATTTGGCAACTACTGATTTGACCATAGAATTTATAAGAATCTATATACAATATATATATAAAAGTGAATGTTTTCTGTTTTACATGTTTCCACATTCTTTGATTTATTGAGAACAAATTTTGTAAACTTCCATAAATCCACAAGTAATACAGAATCAAAATCCGATACTAGTTACAACATTCGTACTTACGAACGTAAAATTTCATTTCTAAATTTCACGAAATTTCAAAAGCTCTTTGATAATTTTAAGCAATGCAATTAGCAGAATGCTCTATCAAAATCGTTATCATCTAACACAGTTATTTACCCTATTATGGCAGTATTTTAAGATGATAGCGATTACGAAAAATAATTTTTGCTCAAATCTGTGAAATAGAAATTTCTGATTGGTACCATTGTGAAATATATTGCAAAAGACAGTATATAAAGTTATTTCAATATTTTTCAGGACCAAACAACAGCAGTAGGCCTATCTTAGTTACGAATTACGTTCGTAACTAGAAGAGGGCTTATACCAGCACGGATTTAGATATTTTGTCACTTGAGGCAACATTAGAAAATGGCTCCTCTCTCCTCTTCACTCACACGCATTAGTACATAAACATATTGTAATACTTTGGAACCGGGAATGTAATGACATCAGATATATAGTCACTGAGAAACATATAAAAAACACACGTTTCTCTAGAATTTGTAGTTGATAGAATTTGTTAACAAATAATTAACGAATTTTACCAAAAAATACATTTATAATAGATATAATAAATATGAACTCTATTTAATATAATAGATATGAATTCTAGTTTAATTTTTCTTGCTTTCAACGAGGCGAAATCATTAATTAATTGTTTATCAATTAATCAATTTAATTAAAATTGATTAATTGCTAAACAATTATTAATGATATCGCCTCATTGAAAGCAAGAAGAATTAAACTAGAATTCATATCTATTATGAAGGAAGAGAGAAACAATTAGCATTGGTTTCTCTCTCTTCCTTCATAACTACAATCTGTTAGAAAAATGTACCATTTATGTCTTTATAGACCGACTCTACAACTCAAAATATTGTCAAGATAAATATAATTAATCTTATATGTGAAATTGTAACTGCATTTTTGCTCCTCTTCATAATTTTTGCCCGAAGCGATTGCCTCATTCGCCTCATCCTAGATCCGGCGCTGGCATATACTATTCTAATCAAAATCGACCCAGGAGCCGGGATTATTTTGTGATCGCAACTAAAATACATATATAATCCTTCAGACTTTCGTTGGAATTTGGATTTTGCTGTTCCTTCTATTAATTGCGATCACAAAATGATCGAAAATGATCGCGAAGATTTAAAGTTGGAATACTGCTAAAATTTTGAGCAATAATTCTATGACAATCATAGGTCTCCAAACAAACACAGCAAATAACATTTTGGCATTTTGGCAATGAGCTCAACTATTGTTTGTCATGACCTCAAACAATAGGTGAGATCATTGTTGGGATAGTCAGTTACATGATGGTTACAAGATCGGATCACATTGATGATGTTGACGCCATTTTTGACAAATAACATCATTATGACGTCATCTACCAGAAAGAATCAAATTTCAAGACGATTCAGATTAATGCATGTACAGTTTCAAAATTATCCAAAATTTAAATATTTATGTTTTTTTTTAAATAGTTTAATGAGTATAATGCCAAAAAATGAAATAAAATTTTTTTCTTTGTAGTCAACAATAAAAAGAAAATATTTAAGTGTATAAAGTATAAAATTCCCAGTATATTCCATAAATTTCTAAAATTACATACTATAACTATTTTCTAACATTGTTCATGTTTGAAAACTTAACTTTTAGTTCTGACAACTACTACGAAGTTAGTGAAAAGAGTAATGACCCCGATTAATTAATCTTTCGTTGATTTAATGGATACTCGACATGCCATTTTGTATTTACTGTAGAAACGATATTTATCATCACGTATTTTTATAGTATAGGCCCTACATTTTTTTTAGTTACGAGGAGGAATGATTGTTTTTTCTGTGTTTCAAACTGTTGATCCGATCTCTTCGATAAAATTGCAAAGTTATATATATATATATATTTATATCCTGTACAGTTTATGAAAAAAAATATATAGGCTGTATCTCCTTTTCTTTAGAAAATTTAAATAATCTTATTTATATTCTGATTTTTCTGAAATCGATAAGGGGAGAAGAAATATATAATTTTATTCTATCACTTACTATTATAATGCAAAGTTTACATGTGTTGGAAAGAAAAATATATTAATATTTAAATTACGTATTTTGATATGAGATCTTGCACAGAATTGTTTATATTAAAATAAAAATAAATGTCTAAAAATTGATTTTTCTGAATAGAACATTCGCAATCTTTCCTAGTAAAAACTATTTTACATATAAAGTACTGGAATTTCTTTTCAATTTTTTTTTTTTTTTTCTTAAATAAAATTTTAACATTGGCATAAAATGATTCTTTTCGTGTTACTTTTGAATTTTATTCTTTTATTAAAAAATAAATATTATTTTATTTGTGTGGCTCGCAATAGTTCTTTTGCCTATTTTCCTTCTTTGTTATTTTTTAATTCAGTAAGTTGGTAAGAAAGTTATTTAATATTTTAAAAGTTTTTCTAAGTTTCTTTTTTTTTACTTTGATTATTCTGAAGTCAAGTTTCCTTACTTTAGAATGCCATATTTTGCTACTGACAAAAGATTTTCTTGCTGCAGACGGAGTGATTCTTTATTTGATCAATTTTTAAATATTTAACCTTTGAATAAATGATATTTTCACTTGTTTGTATTGATAAAAGTACTGATTTTTTTCATATACTGTAATTGTTTCCTGGAAGTTGTGATTGTTATCGTTAGTTTTCTTATAGATTTGATCAGGTAAAACCGAAGATTAATGCGGAAACAATATAAATAAGTAGTGAAGCGCAGCTTTTTCAGAAAACGTAAAGTTAGCAGGAAAGTTGCACTTCACTATTTATTTATATTGTTTTTCGCATTAATCTTCGTTTTTATTTGATCGAATCTATAAGAAAAGTAATGGTAACAATCACAATTTTCTCGAAACAATTATATGAAAAAAAAAATTCAATGAATTTAAAGTAGAATGGTTTAAAATTGTTAACATTTTTCTGAAGATTTATGTGAGTTTACTTAAAAGTAGTCCAAATCAATATATTCTCTTTAAATGAAAGAAAACATGTTTCATTAATATATAAAAAGTTGAAAATGGAAAATAAATATATATAATTATTTCTTAATTTAAGAAAAAAAATATGCAAATCAGAAAAATGCTGAATTTTCTAAAGATACTTTTTTTAGAAAATAATATTTTCAATCTACTTTCTTAAGGAAAGCGAACCTATAAAATCATCAACCAGTTTATGTTTTCCCAATAATTATTTTTGAATTAATTGATAGATTTTCATGATGTTCTACCATTAAATATAACTCGGCATTATACATTTAATTCTTCAGCTTTACACATTTAAAAATGGCGGAAATTTAAACTTCTAATATATCGTGAACTACGGTTTTCAAGCGTTATTGTGATGTTCTCATAAGTTTAGAAACAGGAAGAATGAAGGATAAAGTGAGAAACATATAGAACAAGAGGAAAGATTGAAAGAAACTAACCAAAAGAAAGTATGATAGCACATTAGAAGGAAAGAGCTTTTATCGTCTCTTATGACATATGGGCCAAACAGCAGGTGAATTCTAGCCTTATCCTACAGAGACATCTAAACCTATTTATTGTATTTTTATGACAACAAGAAACTTAAGTTATTGAAGATGTTTTCGACTATATATCAGTTAGCTCTTTATATTCAAATACTTAAAAATGGCGGCTGTTGCTAATAACCTTGGAAATATTTGATGAATTGTCAGGCATTAAAGTTGGTTCTAAAATAAATTAATGAACTGTATTGATTCAACTCGTTCAAAACTGGCGGATTTCCAAAACTTATGATGCTTCACTGTAATAACTACGATTTTTTTTATAGCAATTAGTTCTTATCAGACCTGTTTGTTATAACATGAAAACGTTCTAATGACTCTAAGTTCAAGATTATAAAATAGCAAACAAATTCAAATTGATGCAACGAAAAAGTTTCTAACAAATGCACTGAATCAGTTCGTTGTGCTAATTGTATAAATAAATACAACTATAAAATTTAGAATTTTTTTTTTCCTTCTGTCGTTTAAAGTACACGTACGAGTATCTACACCTGATTGGCAGATACATCAAGATTTTGGGAGCTAGAAAGCTTTCAAAAATGGCATAAATTTTTAAATTACACAAATAATATCATATAAATAAAATTAATAGTGTCCAAATATATTTCTTATTATTTCTCTACATTTAAAACTAAAATAGTTTTCGTGTAAATATAAAGAAAATTTACTTAAAATTATAGTTGCCTGTAAAAAGCTTTTGTTTCATTAACTCGACACCAAGTTACTCTCTTATTATTTTTAGCAAATTCAAAAAAAAAAAAAGATCTCGTTAAATTATTAATAATTTCATGAAATATACTTAGAAAATACGGCAAAGTTTTGATTTGTAAACAGTATCATGGCTTTGATCTTCAAATTTGTGTACTTACCAGTCTATGAATTGTAAATAATCTATGATCATGCACAATATTAGATTATTCTTGCAAACGTGTAAACATATATAAATGCAAGCTCATGTTATCACGAATAATCTAATATTGTATTAAATTAATGAAATTATACAATAAATATTAATTAAAATTCATTAAAATCAATTGATTTCGAATTTAATTTCGTTCAGAATAAAATATAATTGTGATCATACCTTAATTTATTTTTATTAAATTTATCGTTATTACTGATCTACGCAATATCACGAAAGTTATTTTGAGACCACCAGATTAATTTTCGTGATACTTTATTATTTGTTTCAATCATTAAATTTAACTAACAAGTACGTATATACGGATAACAAAATTATTGATAACATTTATTTAGATAAAATTAAAAAGATAAAACTTTAAATTATCAATTAAAGTTTACGGTTCAGATTAACTTCATTATTCTTCCTTCTTAATATATTTTTCTTTATTCTTCTAGTAAGATTTTCCTCTTCTCGAGTTTCTAAACTTTGAATATTTTACTTTATTGCGCTGGATAAACTGGCTGCTCATAAAGAACGTAAAATTTTAATTAAATAGATTAATTTTCAATTTTTAATTAATTAGGTAAAATAAATTTTGTAGTTTTACGGTATTTAATAAACTTTTAAATGTTTTATTTTTTGCATTTTTAAAGAATTCTCGTAACTTTTTTCATGATGGAAGAGCTATTAAAAGAGTTAACAATATTTTAAACATAATTATGAATTTTTTATTGAGATTATTATGTAACACTTTGCATAATTAACATTATATAAAATAATCAGAAAATGACTGTAGATATCCTTTCTATAACACGGCTTCCTACAACACGGTTTCGCTCTAACACAGGGGTGTCCAAATTACGGCCAGCGGTCTATTTTTAATTGGCCCGCAGCAAATTCCAAAAATATACCAGAATATGGCCCGCACATAAAATCTGGCGGGCCATATTCTGGTATATCTCTTGGTTTTAACCAAGGGTGGGCAAACTACGGTCCGCGATCCGCGCACAAGTATAAGAATTTTTTAAATTTTACCACAAAAGTGTTAAATTATTTAAACAATCAATATAATTAATTAATTAAATTTAGATTTTGTACGCTAAAGTGTCCTCTTTTAAAAAAAATTGGTATGTACCCCTCTCGAATTTTCCGATATTTTTGAATATGTAACCTTTTGGGGACAACGGATTTTGAAGCAGTAGTGGTGATAGAGAGCGGCCGTGAAAATTTGTTGAAAATAAAACTCTGATTTCCGGCATGATCGCAATATTTTTCTCTACTATGAGTAGGCTACCTCATGTATCAACAAGTAAAAACGATTTTTTTATATGCGGCCCGATGGAGACCTTACAGAAGTCCTTGTGGCCCGGGGTCAGAAAAGTTTGCCTACCCCTGCTCTAACACGATTTGAAAATTGTAGAAATCTTCATATGACACGGTACTTCTATAACACGGTTTTTACTTAACTCATTTAGGAAATTGCATTTACTCGCCTACAAAAAATATTTTCATTAATTTTTGTAAATCCATACTAGGGACACATAATACACTCTTAAAATGCAATACTTTGCTAAAATTAATCATAAAATGTAATTTCGCTAGTTTGCCATGAGAAGGACGATATGCAGTCTATTTTCGATTTCGATTTGAAAATGAGTTGATTGAATTAATTTTGAAATTTGTGTTAATTGGCGACCATTGAGTATTTTGTGTTCCAAACGTTCAGTTCTTGGATAGACTTTTTTATTCATAAATTTTTTTTGAGTATATTAAGGAACGATTTTTTTCTAGCAGATTGTAGCGTGTTAGATTACAGATTTTATAAAGGGAGCAGAAGATACACAAACTTTAAATGCATAAAAAGTTCAGAAAGTAAAAGTTGGTGTTGTTAAAGAAAAAAACGATCTTGTATTAACCAAACAAAAGCTTTAAAGAAGATACAATTATTAAATGAATGTTACATAAGCTGTATACTTTTTTCTTTTCTTTTGTTTGATGTAAATTGATTTTTTAGGGTCTTACCTATATATATATTTTTCTTTCTTTAATGTTTCGTGTTATTAATATTCTTAATAAAAATTAAGTTTCTTATGTGGAATTAATGAAAGTTATTTATTTTTCATTGAGTTTGGAACGTATCTCTCCTTTTTGTATTAGCTCTGGGTCTCAGAGCTCTAGGGCTCCATGGTCTTTTTTATATTGGCTCTGGCTTATGTAAAATCGTGTTATATGAGTATAGCACGATTTTACACAAGCCAGAGCCAATATAAAAAAGACGGTTTTACACAACACGGTGTTTTTCAGGAACCTATCTATCGTGTTATAGGAGAGATACCTATTTGCATTTTCAAAAATATATTTTTCGATAAGAAAGTTATTTAAATTTTTAAAATTTTGGTACAGTATTTTTCCTTGTATTTCATCCCGAAATTTTCGTTTTTTTTTTTTTTTTACTTCTATTTCATCCCGAATTTTTCCTTCTTTTTACTCCTATTTCATCCCGAATTTTTCCTTATTTTTACTTCTATTTTAACCCGAATTTTTTGTTATTTTTTACTTGTATTTAATCCCGAAATTTTTTATTATTTTGTTGTAAATATGTCAATTGTTTTTTTTTTCTATTTTTACTTTTTTTCTGATACTTTACTGCATTTAATGAGACCTAATAAAATTTAAATATTCCTTGAATAATTGCGAACATATTAAAATCCCAGCAACCGAAAATTCAATTATTGTAGCTCAATTACTCTAACTCATCAGTATTCATAAGATAAGGAATTTTCTCTATATTTTAAAACTTCAGTTTTGCATTAATTCCCAAGTTACTCGAGTTTAATCTCAAATAAATCCAATTCAATGAACTGGAATGTAAAATAGGTAATAACGGGTGTCCGTGATTAATTAATGTTAAACAATTTTACATCTTTAAATCACTCTTTCTGTTTCTTTATTTTTTCTTTCTTTCTTTCTTTCTTTTTTTAATATTTGAGAATAGTTAATCATTTCAGAAGTGGTAATTGTTTTTGTCACACTATATAATCGCAAAAATTCTATTCTGAAGGAATGTTTGATTTATGGAGCGAGACTTTATGGCCGAATGCATAAAACAAGGCAATAAATTAGAACGATAACTTCCAGGTTGTATTATTCGTGTCGAAACAGTGAAATGACACTCGATTTTCATTATTTTGTATATTTATTATGTAAAAAAAAACTGATCGATAAGGATGACAATCTGCGCTTACTGTCTATGAAGCGTAAATAATAAAATAATGGCAACACAGAATTACAAAATAAAACATAATATTCTACAACCAAGTAATACTCGTAAAACCTCATAATTATGTAGATTATATATATGGCATATAAATCTTCTGACATGTGTAATTATTGCTTTCAGATGAAAACAGTTTCTATTTGAAGTCCCAAACAGCTGACGTGTTCATTATAGAAAATATTTGTTTTATTTTTTTCCCTGTTAATGATGAGATTTATCTTTACGCATTCTTCAATTTTCTGTTCATTACTATTCTCTTCTATACGTAGTCTATATGGAGAAAGGAGAGAGGAGAGAGAGAGTAGGCCTACAATAGTACAATAACAGTATTAGTAATTCTCTCTAACTTTAGAGAGAGAGAAAGAAAATTAAAGAATTAGAGTTAGCGAGAGTTACTAGCACTCTTATTAAATCTGATCAAGTAATTAAATATGAGTTTGACGAATTCATAAAGAGTGAATAAATTTTATTTCCGGTAACTTTCCGATATATATAGTAGTTCTATTATTGAAAATATTTAATAATAAAATATGTTTATCATCATTAAACATTACAGTAAGAATCATTAACGTTATACAAGAGAATTTTTAATTTTACATTAATTTTTAAAAATTTTAATATAAAATAATGATATTTGTATAGATCAAAACTCTTGATTAATAATCAAAGCCATTTGATATTCATCAGTTTAATTATACAGCAATGATTAAAGAATAGTTTTTTATTGTTAATTACTTTTTGTTTTCCATGAAGGAAAACAAAAAAGTAATTAACAGTCAAATCAATTATTGCAATAGCATTTACATTTATAATTGATATAAGTCTTATTGCATTTATTGTGTCGTTCATCTGAAAGGTATGTATCGTAGTTATATATTTTTAATGATTTCTCTTATAATTTTATAAAAAATTTTCTTTGTTTTCTTCATTAAATACTTGTTTCATATTTTAAAAAAAAGTCTTATGCCAATTTTTTGTAGTTTTTCGTTTTCTATACATATTATATCATTCTTAATAAAGAACGACATGCACATTTCTAAATTTTTTTTCTTATATTTTGTCAACTGACATCAGATTTATTATTTGTATAAATTTTGACACTTAAATATTATTACATCTGAAAAATCGATATTAAAAACAACATAAAATTCGTACTTAAAGTTGTAAAATATGATAAGATTTGCGCTGTAACGTTTTACTTTATAAATGTTTTAACAATTAAGATAAAATAATAATAAATATTTAAAATTATAATTTATGTATATATATTGATAAATCTATTGTTTAAAAATTAATTACGTCTAAACTTGAGAAAAATAATTAAACTGAAAGCAACTCTTACCGTTAATGGAAAAATGACTTTCAACCTTTCAAGATCAACTCCATCTCCAAAAAAAGCTGAATCATGATCTTTTTAGGATCAAAATTGTAACGTTTAAAAGATTAAAAGTGTTTATCCATTAGTAAAATCCTGTTCTACTAAAATGCTTCTTTCTGTTTAATGCATTCTATTAATAGCAGAAATGAATTTTATATTGAAATTTCACTACTTATATTGTACATTGAAGTGATTAATATATTAATCACTTCAATGTACAATATAAGTAGTGAAAATATCTTATCTTTATATTATATAGTTTATGTGAGTAGTGCAGTAATACCCCGGAGTTACGTAATAAGTGGGACCGGAAAGCATAACTTAAGTTGAAAATTACGTAAGTCGAGGTACTTACAGATTCCCAAATCTAATTTCAGATATTAGGTTCTTAACTGACTCTTTATTACCAAGAAACAACATATTATAAAAGTTTATAATATGTAGCCATAATTATTAAAGATTTTTAATCAAAAAATCAGCTAATAAAATTTTTACATACATATATATGCACTATGTAATTGTGAAACAAACAAGTAGAGGAGGGAGTAAGATAAGAAGCTGATTATCTCCGAATTTACGTAAGTCGGTGTATAGTACTGCAATTTACTATACAGTATAGCAAATAGCACCAAAGTGTAAACATTATAGCAACCTATCAGTTTGCATAGATGGATAAATCATATAGTTACAGTTGTTTGGAGCAAGTACTGTAACTTGCTTTATCCATCTATGCAAACCGATAGGTTGCTATAATGTTTACACTTTGATGCAGTTTCAAACGTTCAAACATAAAATTTACATTAGCATCCAAGTTATTTTGATAATAAAACACAAATTCATTATGTGCATCAGTTGCTTTCTATACCCCCCAAAAAAATATGTTATTTTGTATCGTATAATATCCTTTTTCATATAACTAAATAATTTAAGGTACAATTACTTCTGTAAACAATAAAAAATCGAAGAATTTCAGTTTCAAAAGCATAAAAAAAAAATTTAATTAAATTCGAGGAAATGTTTGCGTGCAGACATTCGCAAGAAAATTAAATATTTAAATCATTTCTCTTTTATGATTGGTAAAAAAATAATAATAGTTAGTAATATGATATTTTTTTTTAAGTTATTGTTATTCTTACTGTTTCATAATAACAATAACTAAAACTATCTTCTGTTGTTTAAAAATAATGTTTATTAGTTTGAAAACATTCATTAAAATCAGTGCTGTTTACAGCATTAGGGCAATAAGGGACAAAAGATCGAAACAATCTCTTTTATTCGAATTAAATAGTAACCCAACTTGATGTAAAATCTCAAAATACTGAAACTAGCAATTACTTCAAGTCTCTATAGACATCTGTAAAAAGGAAATGATAAAATAGATCTTGTGGGAAAAAACTGTTAAAAAAAAGTTTAAATACTTTAAAAACATTATTAAATGAATTCGACGGACCTGAGTGAAAAAGGAAACTTAAAGCTATCGTAACAAAAAAGGCATTAAACAACTTAATAAAAAATCTATTGGAAGTTTGTACGATTGTGAATTGTGTGATAATTCCAAAACAATTTTAATTGTCAAATACTCAAAGAGGAGTTCAGAAACAATTTTATATTATGTTACATATATATATATATCTTACATTCCAATAATAAATCCATTAACCTTCCTTGGACTCTAATGCGTCTGCATTGCTTACAATTTAGACGGAATAATTAAATAACGTAAAGAATCTTAAATTTCCGTTTATTGATTATTCCGATTTTAAATTAATACGAAAAATAATCTAAATTTCTGTTCCAGAATCTTTCGTAACTATTTCAATTTGTGATTAATAGGAAAACTATGATAATAGATTGCACAATTAATGCATTCATAACGCACTGCAAGTTATTCAAATACTCTTCCGGATTATTAATGAAGGGAATAGTGAATAATAGCAGATATAAATCAAAAGTTGTTTGGTTATAGCAAAATTTACTTTATCATACATTTTAACGAATGAATTATTCTTAATAATAGAAATGTAGAAAGTTCGTCGGAATATACGAGTATTTTTACATGGCTTTGTTAGTTTTCAGAAGAATGTAATAGGATTTCAGACAGAGTTAATGTTTATTAAATAAAAGTTAAGATTTATCAAAGTTACTATAATAACTTTGTTTGAAATTTTATTACATTATTTGAAAGCCGACAAAATTATATAAAAATATATTCCGACGAACATGAACTTTCTATAGTTTTATTATTAGGAATTATTCACTCGCTAAAGTAACTTTTATTGCAATTTTTGATTTATGTCGCCTAATATTCACTATTCTTGTTTTTATCTATATACGAGGGGAGACCAAAATGTTCTTATTCTTGCCATATTTTATATGTGCTATATAGCTCGGTAATTGTAAACAATAATAGGTTACTGCCTTACTAATACGCATGATTTTTTTTTGTTTTGACAGGTCTTGTTTAATTGGAGTTAGAAACGTGATAGTAGAAGTGTCATGCTGGACAAATTTAGTATCGAACTGCGATACAGTTTCTTGATCTTCAAGAAAAATTTGCATAAATAATCCACAAAGAGATAGCAGTTGTGTATAGAGAGGACTGTCCGTGATATGAGACTGAAATGATGGAAACGGGAATTCAAATGTGATAAGACTAGTCTACAAGGTGACCCAAGAAAAGGCGTCCAGCAAGGTCGTGTTTTCTGTGTTTTGGGATAGCAAAGATTGATTTTGACAGATTACTTACAAAAATTGTTGATAATAACAAAGGTATACAATAAGAACTTGCTACAAAAGTTACGGAACAATATCAAAGAAAAAAGATGTAGTTTATTGTCAAAAGGTATGTTGCTGCTAACTGACAGTGGATCCGCACACCAAGCTGCAGAAACAGTAACTTTTCTATGCAAATATGGCTATAAAACCTTGCCCCCTCTCCCGTATTCTCCGATTTAGCACCTTCAGACTACTTCCTAATTTTGAAATATGAAAAAATATTTACGGGGGACGAAGTTCCTTCGATGATGAGAAAATCATTACTGCTGTAGACAGCTGATTTGTCTCCAAATCTGCCGACTTCTATAAAGATAAGATTAAACAAATGTTCCACAAG